>PVLA01013274.1:0-38015 GCA_004027455.1 Hydrochoerus hydrochaeris
AAAGAGTGGCTTGGAAAGGGGTAATGGTAGTAGGTATAGGAATGAAGTTGGCAGCTGAAGAGAGAAAGAACTTGCATTTGCTCTTCTTTGAAATATTTTTCTTTATCTTGGCATGGATGCATAGACACGAAACAGAGGAACAATTTGTATAAGCCACACTCATACCTGTGTCATTAGTGATCTCATTCTCCAGACAGGGTATGCAATTAAAGCAGCAGGCAGCCTTTCCCTCCTGAGGGCTCTTCCGAAATCCAGGACTGCAACTCTCACTGCACACGGAGTGAGGAGTCTGAGGGAAGTCAGATACAAGCTGGTTACTACTTAGACTTCCCCTTACTCTTTCATAACTAGAATGAAAAACTTTATATTATAAACATTATACGTATATATACTTATATAAATATATGCAAGTATATTTTATATATAAAGCTTTACATATAATATATAAACATATAAATGTTGAAGTATAAATGTATGTCATATAAATATATATAATATTTACACTTATGGGGACTCTGAGGAAGATGCAGATTGATAGGTGGCAAGGTAAAGAATCTCTCTGAGAGAAACAACTCAGATGCTAGAATTTAACACCATGGAAAAGACCAGATGAAAGGAGAGGGATTCTCATGACCCAGGAAGAAACTAAGGAAAAAGAAAAAGACCAGAGATTTAGTTCAGTGGCTTAAGTGCCTGCCTTGCAAATGCATGGTTGTAAGTTCAATCCCTAGTACCAAAAAAGAAAGAAAGAAAGAAAGAAAGAAAGAAAGAAAGAAAGAAAGAAAAGAAAAGCATGGATGGAAGGCTGGAGCCAGAAGCACTCTCACCAGAGCCGGTCCCATGCTGTACTGGGTGCCTTGGAGTCAGATAACTCATGGTCATGAAGTCACTAAAGTCGTGGTCACACTGAAATTGGGGGTTGGTGAACCCAAGGCCCTTGGCAGGAGGACATGCCGCAATGGAGAACAGAACCAGTGTGGAGGACTGCACTAACCCATGGTGAGTGCTCAGAATTTGGTCCTCCCATGGAAGGAGGTGACCAGCTGGATGACATACAGGGGTTAGGCAAGACAGGGCCTGAACCTGGAACTGCAGTGGCTTCAGTTGGTCACTCCTGGCCAAAAGTGGACTGATGGGATCTTCTTGGGCTGGATGATGCCCCAGGTTGGGACCCAATAGCTGGGGATGAAATTGTCCTGCACCAGTGATGTCCACTTGGTGCAGACTAACATGGTGAAGGCACTTGCTTCTTGACTGGCTCAGAGAAGAAGGGTCAGCCTACACCATCCCTGCATGCACCTCACTGATCAACAACAAACTGGAGAGGGCAGCAATCCCCTAGCCAGCATACTTCACAAAAATCATAAGTAATACAGAAAGGGCCTGAGACCTCCACCATACACCTATCTGAAAGAAAACAGAAACATGACAAGAGAAAGAAACAAGAAAAAACCTCCAGCTGCCAACCCAAGAAATACGAGTCCAGGAGAGATAAATACAGAAGAGATCAAGGGCAGCAAACATGCAATATCAGACACAGCATCAGCTGACATAAAGAAATATCTTCAGGACATTACAGACAAACTCAAATACTAATACAGGTAAAGCAAGATAAAAGAAAATTAATAAAGGAAATGCTAAGAACCACTCAAGAGGACACATATGGAAGCATAGAGGAGCACAGAAAAAGGAGAGAAACCTTTGATGAAGAATATTTTTAAAAATCTAGAAAACATGAAACAGAATCAAAGAGATTACAAAGAAATTAAAAACTCCTTAAAAGCTGGCATAATTTCTTGACAGAAACTAAAGTTAGACTTTCAAAATTTGAAGATAGATTTGCAATGAATGATTATGAAAGTAAAGATCTCTTAAAAATAATAAGGAAACAGGCAGTAACAATACAAAGGCTAGAAGATGACAAGAGGGAATATAACTTAAGAATAAAAAATGTGAGTGAAGAAGCAGGGATAAACACAAATGAAATACAGAGGCTATTCGAGAAATAATTAAGGAAAACTTCCCAAGCATAGGAAAAGGAAATGATATTCATATATATGAGGTATACAGAACTCCAGCCACCAACAACCAAAACAGATCTACACCCAGACATATAATAATCAAGATCCCAGGAATTCATCTCAATAACAAAATATTAAAAGCTGCCAGAGAAAAGAAATAGATCACCTATACAGGAAAACCCATCAGAATCATGACAGACTTCTCAACACAAACCATCAAATCAAGAAGAGCTTGGAGTGAAGTATTCCAAATCCTGAAACAAAATAACCTCCAGGAGAAGACAAGATGACTGATCAGTGAGCAACAGAATACAAAGCCTCCTGGGAGAAACAATTCATATGCCAGAATAAAACACTCTGGAGAGACCCAGACAGAGGGAGATGGATCCTCTTGACACAGGAAGAAATTAAAACTTAAAAAAGCTCATCAAATACTTCAGGACTACAACTGAAACAGCTAAAAACTAAAGGGACACAGCATTTTCACAATAACCCACCAAGATTGCACCAGCTTGAACCCGCACCGGCAGGTAGAGCCACCCAAACTCGTTCCCACCACCACTCACAGGAAGAACGGCAGCACTGAAGTTGGGGTTGGTGAGCCCAACGAAGAGCAGAGAGTGGAGCCGGTGGAGAAACCTTCATTGACCTACAGTCAGTGCTGGGAGTGAGACCCCCCATGGGAAGGGTGTGACCAGGTGGGCGACATGTTGGAATCAGCAGGAGGAGCCTAAACTGGGAGTGACAGTGACTTTAGTTGGTTGCTCCCTCCCCAGAGCAGATTGGCGCAATTTGCTTGAACTGGGCCGTGCCCTTTGCCAGGACTGAACGAGACATCCCAAATTGATTCCCTGTGCCTAGCACACACTGACCGGGTGATTGGCCCTGAAGTTTGGCTGGTCTGGTGGGGAGGGGCAGGCATACACAGCCTGCCTACACCTCAGTGACAAGAACAGGTGGGAAAGGGCGGAGTTCCCTTGCCAGCGAGCTTCAGAGGAAACATGGCCAACAGGGAAGGGGCTAGGACCTGCACTGTAACCTGTGTGGAGGAAGCCAGGGCCATGACAGGAGGGAGAGGCAGGAAGGGGCCCCCAGCCCAGAACCCTGAGAGCCCTGATCCAGGAGAAGGAAAAACAAGGGAGCCTGAGGGTGGGAAAAACACAACATCAGACATGGCTTCAATGGACATACAGAGATATCTTTGGGAGCTTTTAGACGAGCTCAAATCTGAAATATTAAGTCAGGTAAAGCAGGATATGCTCTCAGGAAGCATCTCTCAGGATGATACAGATGAAAGAAGGGAGGAACACAAAAAAAGGAGAGAAACATTCGATAAAGAATATAAAGAAAATAGAGAATACATGAAGCAGATTCAAAGAGACTACCAGGAAATTAAAAACTCAATTGGGCCTGGAACCTCCACTGTGAGCCCGCCCTGCCACTGGGAACTTAGTGGAAGCCTGCGTCAGGGATAAGCTGCCCAGAACATCCGCCTTGGGCCCACCCTGCCACCGGGAACTTAGCGAAAGCCAGCATCAGGGGTAAGGTGCCCAGAACCTCTGCTGTGGGCCCGCCCTGCCACCAGGAACTTAGCAGAAGCCTGCATAAGGGGTAAGCTGCCCAGAACCTCCACCGTGGGCCCTTCCTGCCACCGAGAATTTAGTGGAAGCATGCATTAGGTGTAGGCTGCCTGGAACCTCCACCGGGGGATGGCCCTACCACCGGGAATGTAGCAGAAGCCAGCATCAGGTTTAGGCTGCCTGGAACCTCCACTGAGGGGCCACCCTGCCACCAGGAACTTAGCAAAAGCCTGCATCAGGGGTAAGCTGCCCAGAACCTCCACCGTGGGCTGGCCCTGCCACGCAGAACTTAGCAGAAGCTGGCATCAGGGGTAGGCTGCCCAGAACCTCCACCGTGGGCCTACCCTAACACCGGGAACTTAGCAGAAGCCTGCATCAGGGGTAAGCTGAACAGAACCTCCACAGTGGGCCCGCCCTGCCAGTGGGAACTCAGCAGAAGCCTGCATCAGGGATAAGCTGCCCCAAAACTCGATCAAGGGCCCGCCATGCCACCTGGAACTCAGCGCAAGCCCGCCTGAGGGGTAGGCTACCTGGAACCTCCCCTGTGGACATGCCCTGCCACCAGGAACATCAAGGAGGGCCTCCCAAGCCTGAAACCTGCCCTGGACTGCTTCATCTGGGCCCGCCCTCCCACCTGGAACTTCAGAAGACCTCAGCGGAAAGCAGTTAGTGTGAGAAAATTTGGAACTTTGCTCCCAGGTGGTGAACATTGCACTACAATGGATTGACTGTATCAATGTGGTGAGTATACCCCTAAATTAGAGGTGTACAGGGGATAACTAGGGCCAGTAGTAAAACCCTGTCCAAATAACTGTAAGACTATGGTGTGTCTGAAAAGAGTGTGTGTGATCCCCTCCTACATATAGAAAACACCAGGCAGAGTGAAAATGACAAAACAAAAAAGCAAAATGCAGTCTCAAACATATAGTTCACCAGAAGCAAGTATAGGAGACATTGAAATAGAGGACCACAAAAATATCACACCAGGAAGGTCTGAAAATAGAGCCAGTGAAATAAAAAAAATGCATCAGGCTATAGAGGAAATCAAATTAGAAGTAGTCTCCCATGTAAAGATAGAAATAACAACTTTACTAAAGGAGTTGTTGAATGCAGCTAAAGAAGAACTAGAGAAAAAAGTAAATGAGCATGGGAAACTGATTGAAACTTTCAATGAACAATATAGAAAACAAGCAGAATTTATGAAACGAACTCGAAGAGGCTTCCAAGAAACAAAAAATTCTATGGAAAGCATGCAAAAGCGCCTAAAGGAAGATGAGCATAGGATTTCAGACCTTGAAGACAGGATCACAGTTAGGGATCAGGAAAGCATAGAACTTTTAAAAGTAACAAAGCAGCAGGAAATGACAATCCAGAAGCTTCAGGATGGTGCCAAGAGCAATAATATAATAATAACAGGCATTATGTTTGTTTAGATGTGTGAGATTGATGACCATATTTCTAGGTTCTTGTTGGATTTTTGAACAGATCTGTCTGCACTCTCACTGCTTTAGTGCCTACTTTGTGTGCTTTAATCCTGAAACTTGAATAAATATTTCTAAAAGAACAATGTGTAATGTATCAATTAGTGATTTCTTACTATTTATTGTCTTTTCTTGAAACTCTGTAATATTTCTATGTTTATCCTGTTTTATTTCTCTTTAAATAAAAATTTTTTTAAAAAAGGATAATGGGCATTAGCGAAGATACAGGAGTGCAGGCAAACAACATACATAAAGTATTTATGGAAATAATAGCAGAAAATTTCCCAAACATGGGGAAAGATTCTGATATGCAGAAAAGTGAGGCATATAGAACACCAAATAGTCACAATCAACATAAATCTGCACCCAGACACATAATAATTAAGATCTCAGACATACAGCATAAAAACAGCATAAAAACAGAGAAAAGACACAACTCACCTATCAGGGAAAGCCCATTAGAATCATGGCAGACTTTTCAGCACAAACCCTCAAGTCAAGAAGATCTTGGAGTGAGGTATTTCAAGCCCTGAAAGAAAACAATCTTCAAACCAGACTAATGTACCCAGCAAAATTTTCATTCAAATTTAATGGAGAAACAAGATACTTCCATGACAAAATACAACTGAAGAAATTCACATCCACCAAACCAACACTAGAAAGACTACTGAAGGACATACTATACAGAGATAAAAATGACCACAATCCCCAAAACAACTACAGAAAGAAATGTCCAGGTAGGATAAGCAATTAAATAAGAGGAAAAGCAAAAAGAAACAACTGGAACATAACATGGCAAAGTCAAGCCAGTACATATCAGTGCTATCCATGAATATAAATGGCCTCAACTTACCTATAAAAAGAAATAGATTGGCAGAATGGATCAAGAAACAGGACACCACAATATGCTGTATACAAGAAACACATCTGACCCAAAAGGAAACTCATAGATTAAAAGCCAAAGGATGGAAAACAGTATTCCATGCAACAGGAACCCAGAAAAAAGCAGGGATATCTATTCTATTTGTAGACAACGTGAACTTCAAACCTAAAATGATTACAAGAGATAGAGAAGGTCACTACATACTTGTTAGTGGTAAAATTAAAGAGGAAGAGCTAACAATGATAAATATATATGTGCCAAATACAGGAGCACCCAACTATATAAGACATATACTAATGGACATGAAACACCAAATACACAAGATCACAATTATAGCAGGAGATCTTAACAGCCCATTGTCACAAAAAGATAGATCAACTAGACAAAAAGTCAGCAAAGAAATAACACAACTGAATCATACCTTTGAGCAATTGGACTTAGTAGATGTTTACAGAGTGTTCCACCCAACCACATCAGAATACACATTCTTCTCAGCTCTGCACATGGGATATTCTCCAAAACAGACCATATATTATCCCATAAAATATTCTTAAGTAAATGCAAAGGTATTGAAATCATACCATGCATAGCATCTGGCCGTAGTGCACTGAAATTGGAAATTAATGGCAAAAGAAATTGTAAAACCTACATAAATATATGGAAATTAAATAACAGCCTTTTGAACAACCAGTGGGCTGCAGATGAAATTAAAGAAGAAATAAAACAATACCTACAATTCAATGAAAATATAGAAGCAACATACTGTAATCTGTGGGATGCAATGAAAGCAGTCTTAAGAGGGAAATATATAGCAATAAACTGTCATATCAAGAAAACAGAATGAGCACAAATAAAAAACCTAATGCTCCATTTCAAGCATCTAGAAAAAGAAGAGCAAGCTAAACCCAAAGCTCCTAGAAGAGAGGAAATTGTAAAGATTGGAGCAGAAATCAATGCAATTGAAACTAAAAAAAAATACAAAAAATTAATGAATCAGAATGCTGGTTTTTTGAGAGAATCAACAAAATTGACAAACCCCTAGCTAACCTTATCAAGACAAAGAAAGAAAAAACCCAAATTCATGCAGTAACAACTGCAAAGGGAGAAATTACTTCAAATCCCATGGAAATTCAAAAGATCGTGAATACCTACTTTGAAAATCTCTACTCACATAGACTGGAAAACACAGAGGAAATGAACAGATTTCTAGAAACATATGAACTACCAAAGCTCAGCCAAGAAGATATAGCAATTCTGAACAACCCAATATCAACTATGGAAATTGAAAATGTAATTGAAAACTTAGCAGCAAAGAAAAGTTCAGGTCCTGATGGATTCACAGCTGAATTCTACAAGAAATTTAGAGAAGATTTGATATTAGTACTCTTTAAACTCTTCAACGAAATTGAGAAAAAAGTAATCCTCCCTAAATCATTCCTGGAGGCAACTATTACACTGATACAAAAACCAGAGAAAGTTCCAACCAAAAACAGAACTATAGGCCAATCTCACTAATGAACACTGATGTAAAGATTCTCAACAAAATACTGGCAAATAGAATGCAGCAAATCATCAAGAAGAATATACAGCATGACCAAGTGGGGTTCATTCCAGGAATGCAGGGATGGTTTAATATATGCAAATCAATAAATGTAATACACCACATCAACAGAGCCAAAAACAAAAACCACATGGTCATCTCAATAGATGCAGAAAAACCTTTTGACAAAGTCCAACACATGTTCAGGATAAAAACCCTTCAGAAACTTGGAATGCACGGTGTCTACCTCAACCTTATAAAGGCCATCTATGACAAACCAACAGCCAACATTATACGAAATAGACACAAACTGAAAGCTTTCACTTTAAAATCAGGAAAAGACAAGGATGTCCACTCTCACCACTCCTTTTCAACATAGTTCTGGAAACACTAGCTAGGGCAATCAGACAAGAGAGAGAAATAAAAGGAATAAAGATAGCAAAGGAAGAAGTTAAATTATCACTATTTGCAGATGACATGTTATTCAATATAGAAGACCCAAAAAACTCCATTAAAAGACTGCTAGAGGTAATAAACAAGTTCAGTAATATAGCTGGATACAAAGTCAATGCTCCAAAATCAATAGCATTCCTGTACACAAACAAACAACTAACTGAGAGAGAAATTATAGAAACATCGCCCTTTACAATAACATATAAAAAATGAAATACTTAGGAATCAACCTAACTAAAAATGTAAAAGACCTATATGCTGAAAATTGTACTATGCTGAAAAAGGAGGTTGAAGAGGATATTAGAAAATGGAAGGACATTCCTTGCTCGTGGTTAGGAAGAACCAACATTGTGAAAATGGCCATACTCCCAAAACTGTTATAAAGATTTAACAAAATCCCAATCAAAATACCATTGACATAACGCACAGATCTAGACAAAACACTACTAATATTCATTTGGAAACAGAAGAAACCGAGAATAGCAAAGGCAGTTCTAGGCAACAAAAACAAGGCAGGAGGCATCTCAATTCCTGACTTGAAAGAGTACTATAAACCCACTGTGATAAAATCAGCTTGGTACTGGCAAAGAAATAAACCTGAGGATCAATGGAACACATTAGGAGAGTGTAAGCACAACTACAAAGACACTCAGCCACCTGATATTTGACAAAGGAGCTAAATATATCCACTGGAAGAAGGATAGTCTCTTTAATAAATGGTGTTGGAAAAAATGGCTCTCTACATGCCAAAAACTGAAACTCGATTCATGCACATCACCATGCACAAAACTAAAGTCTAAATGGATCAAAGACCTCAATATTAAAACAGAAACACTAAATCTCCTGGAAGACAAGGTAGGTAGAAGTCTTGGAGACATAGGGGTAGGCAGAGAATTCATGAACAAAATGCAAACTGCACAGGAAACACTTCAAAGAATCAACAAATGGGATCTCACATTATTGAAAAGTTTCTGCACTTCAAAGGAAATCACCAACAGAGTGAAAAGCAAACTAACAGTGGGAAAGAATTTTAACTAGCAACCCCTCAGACAAAGGACTCGTGTCCAGAATATATAAAGAGTTGAAAAACATCAAGCCCCCTAAATTCAAAGACCCTCACCAAAAATGGGCATCTGAGATGAACACACAGTTCTCAGAGAAAGATATACAAATCGCAAATAAATACATGAAGAAATGTTCACCATCACTGGTCATTCGAGTAATGCAAATTAAAACAACACTGAGATTCCACTTTACCCCGGAAACAATAGCTGCCATCAAGAAATCAACTGATAACAAATGTTGGTGAGGCTGTGGCGGAAAAGGAACACTGCTCCACTGTTGGTGGGAATGTAGACTGGTGCAACCATTATGGAAATCCATATGGAGAGTTCTCAGAAGACTAGGATTAGAAGCCCCACTCAATCCAGCTATCCCCCTCCTGGGCATTTTCCCCAAAGAACTGAAAAGTTCATATCACAGTGATATATGTACACCAATTTTCATAGCTGCACAATTTGTGATAGCTAAATCCTGGAAACAACCAAGATGCCCATGAACTGCAGAGTGGATGAAAATGATGTGGCATTTTTATACAATGGAATATTACTCAGCTATAAAAAAGGATGATCTTGAGGCCTTCATAGGCAAATGGAGACAACTTGAGACTATCCTCATTAGTGAAATAAATAAGAATCATATTTATAAATATCATATTGTGTCTCTAATGTAAAAATAAATAAATACTACAAGTGTAACAAAACCAAAATGTGTAATTGCTATTGTAAAAAAGAGAGGAAAAGAAAGTGCTCTAAGGGATATAACTGCATGTAAGTTTGAGTGTGTAAAATACATGACCATATTGCTGAATCTTTGTTGGATCTTTGAGCAAAATGGTTTGTAGTCTGACTGTTTGAATATTTAACTTTGTAACCCTTTAACTTTGTAACTTGAACAACTACATCCAGGATAACAATACATAATTTACAAATTACTGATTTCTTAGTGGGGCTTTTACTCATTCTCCTTTTTCTTTCTTTCTTTTAGAATTCTGTATTATTGCTACCCTTTTTTGTTTTTTTTTCTTTTTTTCTTCTCTTTAAATAAAAATTTTTAAATGTATAATTGCTATTGTAAAAACAAAAAGAGGAAATAGGAAGTGCTATAAAAGATATAGCTGCATGTATGTTTAGATGTGTGGGATTGATGACCATATTTCTAGGTTCTTGTTGCATTGTTGAGCAGATCTGTTTGCACTTTCACTACTTTAGTGCCTACTTTGTGTGCTTTAATCCTGTAACTTGAATAACTATTTCTAAAAGAATAATGTGTAATGTATCAACTAGTGATTTCTATTTATCTTCTTTTCTTGAAATTCTGTAATATTTCTTTTTCCTGTTTTTTCCTCTTTACATAAAAAAATGAAAAAAAAAGAATATCCACTCTCATTTGATTATTACCTGCCTTTGAAGTTTTATGCTGTCCACAATGTTTTATTTTACTAATATTGTTATTTACTGCTATACTCAATTGTACTGTTATATTCAATTATGCCTGATGATATAGACATTCTATTGAAGATAATAAGAAACAACACAGTAATCATTGTAGATCACCTTGTACTATGGTTTTATATGACTTTTTGGTTTCATGTTTTTCTAGGAATTTTTTTGTTTTGTCTTGCTAAGTTTTGTTTTTCCCTCTAACACATAAATTATAGAAATACATGTAGAGATTCATGCATGCATAGCTGTTTACACTCTCACTGTTTGACTATCTACTTTGTATGCTTTAATTTTGTAACTTGAACAACTTTTTCTAAGAGATAATATGTAATTTATTAACTAGTGGTTTCTTATTGTTTATCTCTTTTTTGGAATTCTGTATTATCTCTATCTTTATATGCTTTTGTTTCTCTTTAAATAAAATCTTTTTAAAAAATAAAAAAAAATTTTAAAAACCTCCAACCCAGATTGATGTACCTTGCAAAACTGTCTCTCAAAATTAATGGAGAAACAAGATGCTTCTGTGACAAAGAGGAACTGAGGGAGTTCATGACCACCAATCCAACCCTACAAAAAATACTGAAGGACATTCTATAGAGAGAGAAAAAAGCCCACGGTTTCAGGAACAGTGGCAGTGGGGGTTCGCTGAAAGGGGTAGACAGTGGAATGAAGCAGAAAAGTAGACAAGCAATGGCAGAAAAATAGTATAGCAGAGATGAGACAGAGAAGATTGGCTATAATTTCTAACCCAGATGGCCTTGATACACTATCAAAAAGAAACACAGGCAGAGTAGATAAGGAGATAGAGTCCATCAAGATGCTCTGTATAGGAAATATAATCAACCTGAAAATGTGTTTTTAAACCAAAAGTCAAATATGAGAAAACGATGCTCTATGTGACAAGGAACCAGAGAGAAATATGGGCAGCTCATCCAGCAGATGCAGAAAGGTTGGAAAGACATGACACTTTTGTGCAGTGGAGAACTACTCCGCTATAA
This sequence comes from Hydrochoerus hydrochaeris, assembly GCA_004027455.1. NCBI lineage: Eukaryota > Metazoa > Chordata > Mammalia > Rodentia > Hydrochaeridae > Hydrochoerus > Hydrochoerus hydrochaeris. The sequence goes on from PVLA01013274.1 coordinate 11,461, forward strand.
GGAAGGAAAACCTTGAGACTTTTGTAGGTAAAGGAATACAACTCAAGATCAAACTCAGGGGTAAAAAGGTTCAGAACCACTTAGGGAGTAGCAGGTTGCCCCCTAATTTAAAAACTAAAGGAGTTAGTGGGACTCAAAATGTACAAAGCACCCTATGAAAGTGAAAGTGAATGAACTGCCTAAAAAAGGAAGGCAGAGGACATTGTTAATAGTATATCAGGATTTTAAACCCACGTTATTCTTATCACTCTGTTCAGTTTGATTTTATTCTGTCCCAGTCTGTCTATTTGTGCTATATTTGAGGGCACAGACAGCTATTCCAAAAACAGCAGGATATACTATGGTAACCATCCTTAATTTCCTATTGACTTAATCTGAAGCCCTTTATTAATTATACTGTCTTACTATGACTGATCTTATTTGAATCTGGTTTGTTAGATTGCTGTTTTCTCTTGGCTGATTTTATTTGAATCTGGTATGCTTGATAGTATCAAGTCTGAGAGTAGAGACAACTACTCTGAAGATGACAAGATTCAATAGGATACTCATTCTACTTTGATTATTAACTGCTTTTGAAGTCCTATAATGTCTCCAATGTTTTGTTTTTATTAATATTGCTATGTACTGTTGTGTTCAATTAACTATTCGTGATAATATAGACAATTCTATTGAAGACAACAAGAGACATAGTAACTATTATAGATCACCTAGTATTGTGGTTTTATATGTCTTTTTCATGTTGTGTTTTTCTAGGACTTTGTTTTGTTTTGTCTTGTTTTGATTTGTTTTTTCCTCTAATATTGAAAGGATAGGTATATATGTAGAGAATCATCATGTGTAGAACTTCTAAATGATTTATGAGAATTGATTATACAATACATGATGAAATCAACAGATACTTTGACCAAAAAAAGAGACACTAAGGTACCCAGTGCTAATTCTGTATCATGATGATATTAAATCCAGCAATACTATTATTCTTTGTTCAGAGTGATGTTAGTCTGTTTTGTTTTGTTTTAATTTCAACATATATGAAGGTATGGACAACTATTTTGAAGAGAATAAAAGACATTATGGCAGCCATTGTTAACTTCCTTATTGTATGGTCTTGAAGACCTAAAATGCCTTCATCATCCTGTTCTGATCAGTTTTATACTATACTGTTTTGTATGAATTCATTGTATATGAAGATATGGACAACTATTTGGAAGAAAACAAGAGATAATATGATAGACAGTGAAGATATCTGGTGTTCTTCCTTTGAAATATGTGTTTCATATTGTTTCCTTATGATCTTTTGTGTTATATTTAATTTTACCCTCGTTTAAATAAAAAACTTTACATATATAAGCTTTATATATATAAAACTTTATATACACGTATACACAGTTTCTGATTAACTGCTATATTTACTCATTCATAATACTATATAAATATTTATACAAATATGGTTAAGTAAATGGTGGGTTTTGCCATTCATCAGGGAGATTTCAGTGTGCATATGTGATAATTTTCTGACAAGAACAAAGAGACCAAACACATAACCAGTTTTTAGATATTTAGTGCATTTACTGAAATACACTGTGGTTGTCTCCCACATACCTCTGTGTTTCCTGTGGCCCATTGTATCATCTCATGGAATAAAGACAATTGTTGCCCATGTGGAGCATGAGGGGAAAACTCGCCTACTTTCACCTTCAGTCTGAGGCCTTCTGGAAAATTCCAAAAATTGAGAATATCATACTTTGCATCCCCTTTTATTTTCTTGTCCAAATTCACTTGTTCTCCAGAAGGACTGTTAAACTGGATGCTCCTCAGAAAGGGGTGCAGCTGAAAGAGACACATCATGCTCTGCTAAAGTGGGACTCACAGAGGAAACACCAAACCTGGCTGTGAGAAAGCTTATCAATGTTTTTCCTCAGTGAGTAACAGCTCATCTGTGCTGACCCAGAACACTTTGGGACCACCCATCCTGGTGGCAGGGTGCCTGCTCACCCACCTAGAACACTGGACTAGGCTCCAGAGGTTCTGTGGGCTTGAGTGGTCCACACACAGTGACCTTCATTCAATCAGGGGAGCAAGGTTGGCCACGCCAGGGGAGCCAGACCCAGGCCACCACCACTAGGTGACTTGCAGCTCGTTGGGAACAATTTGTGACCACTGATCCCAGTGGCTGGGTACTCATCCAGCCCCCTAGGACACGGAAATAGGCTCCAAAGATTCCGCAGGCTTGAGTGGACTGCGTCCAGTGATGTTCGTTCAACCAGGGGAGCCAGGTATGCTGCAAAAGGGGAACCAAAGCCACATGAGTCCCAGTAGCAGAGGGTGCAGGAGGTTATTTCCAACACATCCAGGGAAAGATTTGGAACATTGCTGGAAAGATGGAAATATATGAAAATAACAAAACGAAAGACCAAAATGCAATCCCAAACCTCCAGCCCACCCCAAGAAAGCCTAGGAACCATGTACATAGAAGAAAATACTAGTCATACACCTGAAATGCCTAAAGTGATATCAACTAAAATAAAGAAGCAAGTATGGGAAGTTATAAAAGAACTCAAATCAGAAATAATCTTCCAGGTAAAAGAAGAAATGATAAAAGTAGTGAAAGAAATAGTGAGTGCATCTAAAGAAGACACAGCTAAAGAATTAGAGGAACAAAGCAAACAGATAGAATCCCTGAATGAACAGTTTAAGAAACAAACAAAATACATGAAGCAGATTCAAAGACATATACAAGAAATCAAAAATTCTACTGAAAGTTGCAAAAACTGCCTATAAGAAAGTGCAGATAGAATCTCAGACCTTGAAGATAAGATTGCACCTAGTGAACAGGAAAGGAAAGATCTTCTAAAAATAACAAGGAATCAGGAAATAACAATTCAACTTCTGCAAGATGATACAAAGAAAAATAAGATTAAGATTAATAGTGATAAGTGAAAAACAAGAGAACAACACAAATGATATCAAGAGGCTATTTACAGAAGTAATAGCTGAAAACTTCCCAAACATGAGTATGGAAACTGACATCCAGACTAGTGAAACATAAAGAACTCCTAATATCCATAACCAAAATAAAACTAGAGCCAGACATATAACAATCACCATCCCAGAAATCCAAAATAGGAACACAATATCAAAAGCTGTTAGAGAGAAAACACAGATAATCAATAAAGGAAAACCTATAAGAATCACAGCAGACTTCTCAACACAAACAATGAAGTCAAGAAGAGCATGGAGTGAAGTGGTTCAAATCCTAAAGGAAAACGACTTCCAACCCAGAATGATGTACCCTGCAAAACTGTCCTTCAAAATGGATGGAGAAATAAGATACTTCCATGACAAAGAACGGCTGAAAGAACTTCATGATCACCAAACCAAACCTACAAAAACTACCAAAAAACATTCTAGATACACATAGGAAAAAACCACTAAGCAAGACAGACAATTAAACAGAATGGAAAGGTAAAGATAAAACATCAGAAAGATAGCATGTCAACAATAAACCAATATATGACAGTTATAACCATTAATGTAAATGGCCTAAATTCACCAATTAAAAGAAACAGACTGGCAGGATGGATCAAGAAACAACATCGAACCATATGATGTCTAAAAGAAAACCAACTAACACAAGAGGAAACTCAGAGACTGAAAGTCCAAGATGGAAAACAACGCTCCATGCAACAGAAACTCAAAAAATAGTGGGGGTATCTATTCTGTTTGCAGACCATGTGAACTTCAAACCAAGAATGGTCCAAAAAAATAAAGAAGATCACTACATACTAGGTAGGGGAAAACTGCAACATGAAGAGATAACAATCTTAAATATATATGCATGAAATTCCAGAGCACCCAGCTATATAAAGCAAGTATTAACACAAATGAAATATCAAACAGTCAATAACACAATTATAACAGGAGACCTTAACACACCATTGACACAAAGGGATAGATCAATTAGACAGAAAATCAGCAAAGAAATAACAGAACTGAATCACACCTGTGGACAAATGGACTTCATAGATGTATACAGAGTGTTCCATCCAACAATACCAGAATATACAGTCTTCTCAGCAGTACATGGGACATTCCCTAAAATAGACCATATACTAACCCACAGAACATATTTAAGCAAGTGCAAAAGAATTGAAATTAAGCCATGCATGTTATCGGATCATAGCACCATGAAACTGGAAATTAATGATAAAAGTAACTGCAAAAACCACACAAATACATGGAAATTATATAATACACTCTTGAGCAATCAGTGGGCCACAGAGGAAATTAAACAAGATATTAAACAATATCTACAAGCAAACAAAAATACAAATACAACTTACTGGAACCTGTGGGATGCAACGAAAGCAGTCCTCATTGGAAAATTTATTGCACTGAGTACCCACATTAGGAAAACAGAATGAACACAAATAAGCAACATTATATTACACTTCCAACAGCTAGAAAAACAACAGCAAGGCCAAAGCCAAAGAAGGGAGGAAATTATAAAGATCAGAGCAGAAATTAATGCAATAGAGACTAACAAAACAAAGAATCAATGAATCAAAGAGTTTATTCTTTGAAAGAATAAATAAAATTCATAAGCCCTTAGCCAACCTAATTTAAAAAAGGAAAGAAAAAACTCAAATTCATACAATACAGAATGAAAAAGGTGAAATCACTACCGACTCTGTAGAAATACAGAAGATCATCAGCACCTATTTTGAAAACCACTACTCTCATAGTTTTGAATACAGAGAAATGGACAAATTCCTAGAAACATAAGAAATACAAAGAAGACTTAATGCCAACACTCCTGAAACTCCTTAATGAAATTGAAAGGAAGCAATTTTCCCTAAATCATTCCTAGAAGCAAATATTACTTTAGTACCAAAACCTGAAAAAGACCCAACTAAAAAAGAGAACTACAGGCCAACCTCCCTAACAAACATAGATGCAAAAATTCTCAATAAAATATTGGCAAATAAAATGCAGCGAATCATTTAGAAGATTATACACCATGACCAGGTGGGATTCATCCCAGGCATGCAGGGATGGTTCAACATATGTAAATCAATAAATGTAATCCACCATATCAATAGAGCCAAAAGTAAGAATCACATGATCATTTCTATAGATGCATAAAGAGCTTTTGATATGATTGAACACCCATTCATAATAAGAATCTTAGAGAGAATTGGAATAGATGGTCTTTACCTCAATGTGATAAAGGCCATCTGCACCAAACCAACAGCCAGTGTCATATTAAATGACCAAAACCTGAAAGCCTTTACACTGAAATCAGGCACAAGACAAGTGGTCCCTTAGCACCACTCCTATTCAACATTGTACTGGAAATACTACCCAGAGCAATAGGACAATAGAGAGAAATAAAAGGAGTAAGCATAGGGAAAGAGGAAGTTAAATTAGCATTATTTGCAGATGACATGACATATTCTACATAGAGGAACTCCAAAACTCTGTCAAAAGACTCCTAGATATAATAAATAAATTCAGCAATGTAGCTGGATACAAAATCAATACTTAAAAATCAATATCATTCCTATACACTAACAAAAAAAGACAGAGAAAGAAATAAGAGAAGCCACACCCTTCACACTAGCATCAAAAAAACCTTATGAATTAATCTAACAAAAGCAGTAAAAGAGCTATACAGAGAAAATTACAATACCCTGAAAAAAGAAATCTAAGAGGACCTCAGAAAATGGAAAGACATCCCTTGTTCATGGATAGAAAGAACAAATATTGTGAAAATGGCCATTCTCCCAAAATTGTTATACACATTCAATGCAATCCCAATGAAAATACCACTAACGTATCACACTGACGTAAGAGAAATCACTCCTAAAATTCATCAGGAACCAGAAGAGATCTAGAATAGTAAAGGCAATTCTAAGCAACAAAGGCAAGGCAGGAGGTATCACATTTCCTGACTTGAAGTTATACTACAAAGCTACTGTAATAAAATCAACATGAGTACTGGAATAAACACAGATCTGAAGATCAATGGAACAGATTAGAAGATGCAGCCACAACTACAAACACACTCAACCACCTTATCTTGGATAAAGGGGCCAAACATGTACACTGGAAGAACAATAATCTATTTAATAAATGGTGCTGGAAAAACTTTCTACCATATGCAAAAAACTAAAACTAGACCCATGCCTATCACCATGTACTAAACTAAAATCTAAATGGATCAAAGATCTAAATATTAAAACAGAAACACTAAATCTGTTGGAAGACAAAGTAGGTAAAAATCTTGAAGACATAGGAGTAGGTAAAGAATACATGAACAAAAACCAAACTGCACGGGAAATACTTCCCAGAATCAGTAACTGGGATCACGTCTTATTAAGACTTTCTACCTATATACTGAAAATTATACTGTGCTGAAAAAGGAGATTGAAGAGGATATTAGAAAATGGAAGGACATTCCTTGCTCGTGGTTAGGAAGAACCAACATTGTGAAAATGGCCATACTCCCAAAACTGTTATACAGATTTAACACAATCCCAATCAAAATACCATTGACATAACACACAGATCTAGACAAAACACTCCTAAAATTCATTTGGAAACAGAAGAAACCTAGAATAGCAAAGGAAATTCTAGGCAACAAAAGCAACTCAGAAGGCATCTCAATTCCTGACTTCAAACAGTACTATAAAGCCACAGTGATAAAATCAGCTTGGTACTAGCAAAGAAATAGACCTGAGGATCAATGGAACACATTAGAAGATGCAAACACAACTACAAAGACACTCAGCCACCTGATATTTGACATCGGGGCTAAATATGTCCACTGGAAGAAGGACACTCTCTTTAATAAATGGTGTTGGAAAAATTGGCTCTCTACATGCCGAAAACTGAAACTAGATCCATGCATATCACTATGCACAAAACTAAAGTCTAAATGGATCAAAGACCTCAATATTAAACACTAAATCTACTGGAAGACAAGGTAGGTAGAAGTCTTGAAGACATAGACGTAGGCAGAGAATTCATGAACAAAATGCAAACTGCATGGGAAACACGTCAAAGAATCAACAAATGGGATCTCACATTATTGAAAAGTTTCTGCACTTCAAAGGAAATCACCAACAGAGTGAAAAGAAAACCAACAGAGTGGGAAAAATTTTTAACTAGCAACCCCTCAGACAAAGGACTTGTGTCCAGAATATATAAACAATTGAAAAACATCAAGTCCCCCAAACTCAAAGACCCTCACCAAAAATGGGCATCTGAGATGAACACACAGTTCTCAGAGAAAGATATACAAATGGCAAATAAATACATGAACAAATGTTCACCATCACTGGTCATTTTTAGAAATGCAAATTAAAACAACACTGAGATTCCACCTTACCCCGGAAAGAACAGCTGCCATCAAGAAATCAACAGATAACAAATGTTGGCGAGGCTGCTGGGAAACAGGAACACTGCTCCACTGTGGGTGGGAATGCAGACTGGTGCAACCATTATGGAAATCCATATGGAGAATTCTCAGAAGACTAGGATTGGAAGCCTCATTCAATCCAGCTATCCCCCTCCTGGGTATTTTCCTCAAAGAACTGAAAAGTTCCTATCACAGTGATATATGTGCACCCATGTTCATAGACACAATTTGTGATAGCTGAATCCTGGAAACAACCAAGATGCCCATCAACTGCAGAGTGGATGAAAAAGATGTGGCATTTTTATACAATGGAATATTACTCAGCTATAAAAAGGGATGACCTTGAGGCCTTCATAGGCAAATGGAGACAACTTGAGGCTATCCCCATTAGTGAAATAAGAATCATATTTATAAATATCATATTGTGTCTCTAGTGTAAAAAGTAAATAAGAAATACAAGAGTAATAAAACCAAAATGTGTAATTGCTATTGTAAAAAAGAGAAGAAAAGAAAGTGCTCTAAGGGATATAACTGCATGTAAGTTTGAGTGCGTAAAATAGATGACCATATCGCTGAATCTTTGTTGGATCTTTGAGCAGAACTATTTGTAGTCTGACTGAATATTTACCGTTTACCCTTTAACTTTGTAACTTGAACAACTACATCAAGGATGACAGTATGTAATTTACATATTACTGATTTCTTAGTGGGGCTTTTTCTCATTCTCCTTTTTCTTTCTTTCTTTTAGAATTCTGTATTGTTGCTACACTTTTTTCTGCTCAGCTCTTTTTTCTTCTCTTTAAATAAAATTTTAAAAATGTGTAATTGCCATTGTAAAAAAAGAGGAAATAGGAAGTGCTATAAAAGATATAGCCACATGTATGTTTAGGTGTGTGGGATTGATGACCATATTTCTAGGTTCTTGTTGGATTGTTGAATAGGTCTGTTTGCATTCTCACTGCTTGAGTGTCCACTTTGTGTGCTTTAATTCTGTAACTTGAATAACTATTTCTAAAAGAACAATATGTAATGTATCAACTAGTGTTTTCTTACTGTTTATCTTTTTTTCTTGAAATTCTGTAATATTTCTACCTTTTTCCTGTTTTTTTTCTCTTTAAATAAAAAAAGACTTTCTGCATGTCCAAAGACATTTCCAGTAGAGTGAAAAGAAAACCCACAAACTGGGAAAAAAATCTTAGTGAACTGTCCCTCACACAAAGGACTTCTGTCTAGAACTTATAAAGAATTTTTTAAAAAATCAGAACCCTGAAATTCAAAGACCCAATCCAAAAATGGGCATCCAAGATGACCACACAGCCCTCAGATGAAGAAATATGAATGGCAAATAAATACATGAAAAAATGTTCATCATCATTGGTCATTAGAGAAACCCAAATTAAAACCACATTGAGATTCCATCTCACTCCAGAAAGAATGGCCAGGATCAACAAAACTACCAACAACAAATGCTGGAGAGGCTGTGGGGGAAAAGGAACTCTTCTGCACTGTTGGTGGGAGTGTAGACTCGTGCAACCACTGTGGAGGTCAGTGTGGAGATTCCTCATAAAGTTGGGATTGGAAGTCCCATTTGACCCAGGTATTCCACTCTTAGGCATATTCCCAGAAGATCTGAAAACATCATACCACAGTGACATATGTGCACCCATGTTTATAGCAGCATGGTTTGTAATAGCCAGACCTTGGAAACAACATAAGTGCCCATCAACCAAGGAATGGATAAAAAAATTGTGGTACTTTTATACAGTGGAGTACTACTCTGCCATAAAGAATGATCACTTTGAGATATTTATAAATAAATGCATGCAACTTAAGTCCATACTTATAAGTGAAATAAATTAAATTCACATGTGTAAAAACTGTATAGTCTCTGTAGTGTAAGAAAAGGTAAGAGTACATAAGATTTTATGGTAATCATGGTTCACCATTATATTGCTTTGAAGTCTTATGTTTTCATTCATTGGTTGGAATGGTTTTATTCTGTTTTGTTTGATCTTATTAGATGTGATGGTATGAATAGTTTCTTTGAAGAAAAGATAATATGCCAGCCATTGCTGATTTAATATCATCTTGCTCTGAGGTCCTAGCGTGCTTTTATTTTTGTATTACCATTGGTTCTATCATGTTGTGTCTTTTTGGGTTTTAATATGTATGATAGTATAAACAAATTTTTATAGAAAATGAAATACTATAGTAGCCATAGTTCATCTTCTGTTATTTGGTTCACATGCCTTGTAATACTTTCATTCTCTTGAGTGGTTTTATTCTATTTTGTTATGTTTTATATTATTGTGTTTGAAGCGAGGGTCAACTATTTCAAAGAAAGAGACATTATGATAGCTAACATTAATATCCAATCGTCTTGTTGTGAAGTGCTGTGTTGCTTACATTGTTCTGTTCTGATCTGCTTAGATCTGTCCTCATTTGTTTTATTCTCTTTAAAATAAAAAATATGTTTTTCCTCCTCATTTCCTGTTGGAACTCTGACACAGGCATCCAGTGAAGTAGGACAGATGAAACCTATGTTACACTAAAGTATCACAATGTTCCTCAAATGATATTTTCAAGAAAAAGGATCCCAACCAAATCAATATAAATAGGCAGTGTACACTAATGTTAGACAAAATTCAACTGTGAAGCAAAAGCCTTCCAAACTCATTTTTTCTCCTATTGTCTCTAGAGTGCCAACATTTCAGTAAGGTGTTCAATAGCAATAGCTAGTTTAAAACCTAAATGTGAAAGTGTATGTAGTATATACACTACAGTGCCTAAATCATTTACGTATATAAATACATTATATATATAAATACATTTTTCTACTTGCTTTAAAAACTTCAAGAGAAAGGATTATATTTTTCTTCGTAAAGTAATGGGGCAGAATGTTGACATCCTTTAGAACCAAAGCAAAGGTTTGATTCGGTTTTATTTACTCCTTGCCAGTATCTCCTTGATCATGATGATAGTTTCTACCCAAGGAGGAAAAATGACCTCAACAATTAAACTGGATCTAATTCTGTCACAACTAACCAGAAATGCTAGGAAGACTCACACTGGTTAAAACAGATACTTGAAAATGTGCTGGGGGCAGATAAAGGTAAATATTCAAAAGAGGAAGATCCTTCCGAGTTCCAGCATCAGAAGTCACTCAAAAATGGGACTGAACTGGCACTCCCTTCTTGCTGGCACTGCTAGGATCTGAAAAACTCAGCATCCATAGAGAGCCCCTAACTCCCAAGGGAAGAGGCTGGGCTACAAACTTGAAGCTTGGCTTTCACAGTCAGTACCTGACCAGGCAGCTGCCCTCCAGTGCTTACCTTTTTGATCTCCACATCTAACAGAAGAACCTCAATGAGTAGATGTTAGCAGAACAAAACACAAGACAAGCAGACAGAAGGCAGTGGCTGAGTTGAAACTAGTGATCCTTAAGAAAAGTAACAGGGCATGGTCGCGCCTAGGGACCCTGAACCAGATTCCGAGACTCCTGGTTCAGTGAGCTGCAAGGGTCAGGATCTGCTGTAACTGATGTGATCTGAGGGAGGAGAGAAACACCTCTAGTTGCTCCCCCTGAAACTTTGCACTTTCTGCACCATGGGGACATCCTGTGATTTTTGCCATTCAATTGCAGGGTAAGTTGCTGCCTGCAATATGTGCTTCTATCACCACTGCTGCAGAGTTCTGCAAGCCCTGACCACTGCTGAATTCACAGAATTGATAGTGAGTATTTGGAAAATGCAGATAGAGATGGGCTCAAGTGGAGAGTCAGAGAGGAGCAGTAAAACCAGAAGTTGTGCAGTGTGCTTACCCAAAACAGAATAGAAAAAGCAGACATGAGTAGCTGCAGGGATTATCATGGAGAGAAAGGCATACAGATTAAGGAGGCCACTATGAAAACTGATAGAACAATTATTTTTAATCAGTCACACTTTACCCCTCTCAACACAGTTGTGGGCATCTGTGCATAAGACAGAGGCAAAAGGCTTTCACTATCGAGCCATGCTTACAGGAGCACAACCAAAGCCAAGCAGAGAACTTCCTGCAAAGGGTATGAAAAGGAGGCTCCCAAGTCCACTTAGAAACCCAGGTCCCTTCACTCACTGGAGGGCAAGAGATCAAATTGTAAGAGCAGAAGCAAGTCAAGAACAATAGACACATCCAAGATCCTGATCCAGCCACAAAGGACTGAGCTCAGTCACCCTTAGCTGTTACAAACAAAAAATTCTCCATTTGTGACTACAGGGGCACTTGACTGCAGAAAAAAAGTAGTACATAGAGGACACTTAATTTGTCTTTCTGTGTATATATGTGTGGGTTCTCTCTCTCTTTCTCTCTCTCTCTCCTTCCCTTCCTCCCCCTCCCTTTCTCTCCCTCTCTCTGTTCAGCAAAACCATAACAGAAAAATTTTCAAACTTAATGGGTAAATTCAAGTTCCAGACACACGTAGAACTCCAATTAGCCAAGACCACAAAACAACTTTCCAATGACATATCACAGTCAAAATCCCAGAAATTCATCAAAAAGACTGAATAGTAACAGCAGTTAAAGAAATATATCAAATAACATAAAGTCATGCCTATCAGAATAATAATAGATTTCTCAACAAAAATGTTAAAGTCCAAATGAGTTTGAAGTGAAGTTTTTCAAACAGTGAAAGAAAACATCTTTTAAAAAAGATTAGTATACCCTCCAAAGTTGTCTTTAAAAATTGATGGAGAGGAGACAACATGGCTGAATACAAAAAGAGTTTTATCCAGAGTTACTCAGACAAATTCAACTAAAACACAGACAAGTGGAAGAAAGGGAAAGGACATACACCCTCAAACTACAATCAATCTGAAATAAGAGAGTAATAGATCAAGCCAAACATAGATAAAGGACTTAATAAAATGGCCAGTCCACATGACTGCTGGTAGGTTACCAGGCTGGGATGACTGTGCACCATACTTGGAATCTGAAAAGACATTTTTAAAAAGGATACACTAAAATAGTATGACTAAATCAAGCCATACAACATCAACTTGGGATATAAGGTCCCCCACCTCTCCTGCCTTCCTCCAAACAGAAGATGCAACATTCCAGCAATAAATTCTGCCATCATGAACTGCTCCCTTCTTGATGACTGGCCAGTTTTCTTTTTTTCTTTTTTTCTTTCCTTTTCTTTCCCTTTTTTCTTTGCTTCCCATTCCTTTTGTGCACCAGAATACTAAGCAGAACTGCCAGGAAAAAGAATAAAGAAAACAAGAGTGCCTGCATAGGAAATGGAACAGCTAACTCCTTCCCCATGACCTACTGTTAGAGGGGAGCAAGGAATTAAACAGCCTTTCAAGTCCAGAAATGCACAATCCCAGGCTGTCAACACACTAGCAGGATCAGGAACAGAAAGGCAAGCAATAGTACCCCACCATCTCCCCTGAGGAAGTTATACAATACAGCAGGGGTGGGTAATGGTGGCAGCAGAACTTGTAAAGCAGTGAATTGGAAGTTAGCATCTCACCTCAGGAGAGAAGTAGGAATGTGACTGTGTAGCCTTGGACTGCAACAGCAGGAGCAGGGGACCAGACCGATTCACAGCATCCCATGCCACCCTGCAATGCATGACCTGAGACGGCAGAGATTTGCCAATGGAAGAGGAACACAGAAGGTTGAGCAAGTACCAGAAGGACTCATAAGTTCATGGAACTGGGGACAGACTCCTGTCACTTTCTAAAAACATCACAGGAGCTGGAAGAAGGAGTTGGTCAAGAGTAAAGAGTGGGAGGCTCCTAAGAGACACACAGAAAGTACTTGTTGAAGACTCTGACCCAAGGCCCTCACATCTGGAGGCCAAGACCAACCTCAATTCCAGCACGAACTTGGCTCCAGGCTTAGCAGTGTTTTCCAGTAATTTTGAATTCTCCATGGACACCAGAGGAATTTTAGTGTTTTTTAATTTTTATTTTATTTTTCTTCTTGCCTTGCTAGTTTGTTTTCCATTCATTTTACTTTTTTTGCTTTTACCTATATTTTTGTTCTAATATAAATATATTTTGTTCTAACAAATATATATATTTGTCTTCTTATGTGCTTTTCTTGTTTTCCTTCTTTAGACTTAGTCCTTTTTGCATGTGAATAGAGTCTTAATTTTTCCATCAACTTTAATAACCTTTTTCTAGACTGCTAGAGGTAATAAACAAGTTCAGTAGTGTAGCTGGATACAAAGTCAATGCTTAAAAATCAATAGCATTCCTGTACACAAACAAAAAATCACTGAGAGAGAAATTATGGAAATATCACCCTTTACAATAACATCTAAAAAAATGAAATACTTAGGAATCAACCTAACTAATAATGCAAAAGACCTATATGCTGAAAATTATACTACACTGAAAAAGGAGATTGAAGAGAATATAAGAAAATGGAAGCACATTCCTTGCTCTTGGTTAGGAAGAACCAACATTGTGAAAATGGCTATACTCCCAAAGCTGTTACACAGATTTAATGCAATCCCAATCAAAATACCATTGACACAACGCACAGATCTAGAGAAAACACTCCTAAAATTCATTTGGAAACAGAAGAAACCTAAAATAGCAAAGGAAATTCTAGGCAACAATAGCAAGGCAGAAGGCATCTCAATTCCTGACTTGAAAGAGTACTATAAAGCCACAGTGATAAAATCAGCTTGGTACTGGCAAAGAAATAGACCTGAGGATCAGTGGAACAAATTAGAAGATGCAAACACAACTACAAAGACACTCAGCCACCTGATATTTGACAAAGGGGCTACTGGAAGAAGAATAGTCTCTTTAATAAATGATGTTGGAAAAATTGGCTCTCTACATGCCAAAAACTGAAACTAGATCCATGCATATCACCATGCACAAAACTAAAGTCTAAATGGATCAAAGACCTCAATATTAAAACAGAAACACTAAGTCTGCTGGAAGACAAGGTAGGTAGAAGTCTTGGAGACATAGGGGTAGGCAGAGAATTCATGAACAAAATGCAAACTGCATGAGAAACACTTCAAAGAATCAACAAATGGGATCTCATATTATTGAAAAGTTTCTGCACTTCAAAGGAAATCACCAACAGAGTGAAAAGAAAACCAACAGAGTGGGAAAGAATTTTAACTAGCAACCCCTCAGACAAAGGACTTGTTCCAGAATATATAAAGAATTGAAAAACATCAAGCCCCCTAAATTCAAAGACCCTCTCCAAAAATCGGCATCTGAGATGAACAGACAGGTCTCAGAGAAAGATATACAAATGGCAAATAGATACATGAAGAAATGTTTGCCATCACTGGTCATTCGAGAAATGCAAATTAAAACAGCATTGAGATTCCACCTTACCCCAGAAAGAAGAGCTGCCATCAAGAAATCAACAGATAACAAATGTTGGCGAGGCTGTGGCAGAAAAGGAACACTGCTCCACTGTTGGTGGGAATGTAGACTGGTGCAACCATTATGGAAATCCATATGGAGAATTCTCAGAAGACTAGGATTGGAAGCCTCATTCAATCCAGCTATCCCCCTCCTGGGTATTTTCCCCAAAGAACTGAAAAGTTCCTATCACAGTGATATATGTGCACCCATGTTCATAGACACAATTTGTGATAGCTGAATCCTGGAAACAACCAAGATGCCCATCAACTGCAGAGCAGATGAAAAAGATGTGGTATTTTTATACAATGGAATATTACTCAGCTATAAAAAGGGATGATCTTGAGGCCTTCATAGGCAAATGGAGACAACTTGAGACTATCCTCATTAGTGAAATAAGTAAGAATCATATTTATAACTATCATATTGTGTCTCTAGTATAAAAAGTAAATAAGAACTACAAGTGTAATAAAACCAAAATGTGTAATTGCTATTGTAAAAAAGAGAGGAAAGGAAGGTACTCTAAGGGATATAACTGCATGTAAGTTTGAGTGTGTAAAATAGATGACCATATTGCTGAATCTTTGTGGGATCTTTGAGCAAAACTGTCTGTAGTCTGACTGTTTGAATATTTACTATGTACCCTTTAGCTTTGTAACTTGAACAACTACATCCAGGATGACAGTGCATAATTTAAAAATTACTGATTTCTTAGTGAGGCTTTTTCTCATTCTTCTTTTTCTTCTTTTCTTCTACAATTCTGCATTGTTGCTAACCTTTTTTCTGTTTTGTTTTGTTTTTCTTCTCTTTAAATAAAATTTTAAAAATGTATAATTGCTATTATAAAAAAAGAGGAAATAGGAAGCGCTATAAAAGATATAGCTGCATGTATGTTTAGATGTATGGGATTGATGACCATATTTCTAGGTTCTTGTTGGATTGTTGAACAGATCTGTTTGCACTCTCACTGCTTTAGTGTCCACTTTGTGTGCTTTAATTCTGTAACTTGAATAACTATTTCTAAAAGAACAATATATAATGTATTAACTAGTGATTTCTTACTGTTTATCTTTTTTCTTGAAATTCTGTAATATTTCTACCTTTTTCCTGTTTTTTTCTCTCTTTAATTAAAAAATGTATAATTGCTATTGTAAAAAAGAGAAAATAGGAAGTGCCATAAAAGATATAACTGCATGTGTATTTATGTGTGCAGAATTGTTACCCATATTTCTTAGCTCTTGTTTGATTGTTGAACAGATCTGTTTGCACTCTCACTACTTAAGTGTCCATTTTGTGTGCTTTAATTTTGCAACTTGAACAACTATTTTTAAAAGAGCAATATGTAATTTATCAGCTAGTGATTTCTTACTGTTTTTTTTTAAATTCTGTAATATTTCTCTCCTTTTTCTGTTTTATCCCTTTAAATAAAAAAATTTAATGACCCTTTTCTTACTCCTTCATTCTCTCTCTTTCATGCTCTTCTCTAGTTACCCAAAACTTGGGTTATTTTTCCTTGACCTCCTGTCTGGCTCCCACTTACTTTGTGTTCAGTTATCTCTGTTTCATCCACTGTTTTTCTTAAATTTCCTCACCAGAAGTACAGCCACTCTACCAAGGGGAAACATTTTGAATGAAAGTTCCCAATTTACAAACCATTCTGTTATATAATTGCAGATTTTGTTCCTATGGTTTAAGGACAGTTAATATTTACCACAGTTTGTTAGTTTCTAAACTGAGCTTGATGTTATTGTCAGTGTTAGTTATACTACTTTAGCTAGCATGTCATCTGTTTTATTCAGTTGTTCTCACTTCTGTAACAATACTGGGTAGCTTTGGGTTAATAATTTCACCACACCCCAGCACCAAAGAACTTGGGACTGAACCAAACAGATACCAGGATCTCACTTGAAATTAATTGGGAAGGTAACATCTTGGGAGAGCCATAAACCAAGAACCTTTTACACATGGAATACATCACTGAAGAAAAAACCTTGCCTAGAGAGGCCTTGATACTAGTGATACAGTTATCTGCTACATCAACTTACAAGGATGGAAACAAAACATAATAACACTTTTGAAATATAAAATGAAAAGACACAGTATCAAAATGCAATTCAGACCTCCAGCCCACCCAGAACAAGTTTAGGAGACAATCAAATAGAGGAAAATGGAAGAATCATACCTGACATTTCTGAAATGATGGCAACCAAATAAAAGAAACACCCATGAGGCTATAGAGGACATCAGATCAAAAATAATATCTCAGTTTTTTAAAAATGACAACAATCATAAAATAAATGCTCAGTAAATCTAGAGTAGATAGATTTTTAAAAAAACAGAAGAGGATAGCAAAATGAAGGAAACTATGAATGATCAATATAGGAAAGAAATAGAATGCACGAAATGGATTCAATTAGATATCCAGGAAATTACAAATTCCATTCAAACATGGAAAATCTGCTTGAATGAAACTTGAAGACAGAATCACAGCTAGTAATGATGAAAGGAAGGATCTCTTGAAAATAACAGAATATTAGGAAATAAAAATTGAACAATAGCAAGATGATTCAAGGAAAAATAATATAAGAAAGTTAGTGTCAATGAAAAACAGGAGTTAAAATAAGGACAGAAAAAATATTTGCAGAAGTAATAGTAGAAAATTTCCCAAGCATGATGAAAGAATCTGACATGCACATGAGCAGGACATATAGAATTTCAATTAGTCATACTGAGATAAGCCTACACACACAAATAATCATCACAAGAACAGAAAATCAGCACAAGAACAGAATGTTAAAAGCTCTTAGAGAAAAGAAACAGATCACCTACAAAGGAAATATTATCAGAATCATGACAGATTTCTTCCTTTGGAGGGAAATATTTCATGTCCTGAAAGAAAACAAATATTTCATGTCCCGAAAGATGGACAATCAGACAATCAATGAGCAACAAAATGTAAAGCCTTCCAGGAGAAACAACTCATATGCCAGAATAATACATCCTGGAGAGACCCAGACAGAGGGAGATGGATCCTCTTGACACAGGAAGAAATTAAAACATAAAAAATCTTGTCAAACATCAAAAGCAGCCTTGGGGCTACAATTGGAACAGCTAAAATTACCAGACAAGGTGTTTTCACTACAACCTGCCAAGTTTGCACCAGCCTGAATTTGCAAATTCCTGCCAGGCAGCAGAGCCGGCCAAACTCGTTCTCCCCACCACTCACAGGAGCCACAGCCACCACTGAAGTCAGGGGTTGGTGAGCCCAAAGGAGAGTGGAGCCACTGAAGGGACCTTCATTAATCCATGGTCAGTGCTGGGAATGAGACCTGCCCACACAGAAAGGGCGCAACCAAAAGGGCAACATGTTGGAATCAGGCAGGAGGAGCCTGTACTGGGAGTGACAGTGACTTCAGTTGGTTGCTCCCTGCCCAGAGCAGATTCATGGGATTTGCTTAGACTGGGTTGTGCCCCTGGCCATGACCCAATGAGCCATCCGAAATCAATTCCCTGTGCCTAGCATGCACTAACCTGGTGAAGGCCCCAGAAGTTTGGCTGGCTCAATGGGGAGGGTCTGGCATAAGCAGACCCTGCTTACACCACAGTGGCAAGATCAGGCAGGAGAGGGTGGAATCCCTCACCAGAGTGTTTCAGAGGAACCCTGGCCAACAGGGAAGGGGGCTGGGACCTCCACTGTACACTTGTGTGGAGGAAGCAGAGACCATGACAGGAGAAAGAGGCAAGAGGAGGTCCCCAGCCCAGAACACTGAGAACCCTGATCCAGGAGAGGGAAAATCAAGGGAGACTGAAGGCAGCAAACATGAAACATCAGACATGGATTCAAAGGACATTAAGAGGGCAGCAAGCATGCACCATCAGACACGGCTTCAATGGACATTAAGAGATATCTTTGGGAGCTTGTAGGTGAGCTCAAAACTGAAATATTAAATAAGGTAAATCAAGATATGAGTAGAGTAATAAATGCTAAGTATCTCTCAGGAAGACATAGACTGAAGAAGCAAGGAACACAAAGGAGAGAAACATTTGATAAAGAATATAAAGAAAATATAGAATATATGAAGCAGATTCAAAAAGATTACCAGGAAATTAAAAACTCTATTGAAAGCTGGCAAAGCTCCTTAAAATAAACTAAGGATAGACTATCAAAACTTGAAGACAAGTTTGCAATGTGTGATCATGAAAGGAAAGAGCTCTTAAAAATAACAAGGAAACAGGCAGTAACAATACAAAGGCTAGAAGATGACAAGAGAATCTATAAGAATAAGAAATGTGAATGAAGAAGCAGGAATACAAACAGGTGAATTACAAAGGTTATTCATGGAAACAATTAAGGAAAACTTCCCAAGCATGGGAAAATAAAATGGCATTTGGTTATGTGAGACATACAGAACTCCAGCCACCTACAACCAAAACAGATCTACACCCAGACATATAATAATCAAGATGCCGGAAATTCAATAGAAAAACAGAATATTAAAAACCATCAGAGAAAAGAAACAAATTACTTATAAAGGTGAGACCATCAGGTTCATGGCAGACTTCTCAACACAGACCATCAGATCAAGAAGAGCTTGGAGCGAAGTATTCCAAGCCCTGAAAGAAAATAACCTCGAGCCCAGATTGATGTACCCTGCAAAGCTGTCACTAGAAATTTCACTAGAAATTAATGGAGAAATGAGATGCTTCCATAACAAAGAGGAACTGGGGGAATTTGTGACCACCAATCTAACCCTACACAACATACTGAGGGACATTCTAGAGAGAGGGGAAAAATACCAGCATTTTAGGAACAGTGGCAGAACGGCCTCAATGAGCAGGGCAGGCAGTAGAATGCAGGAGAAAAGTAGACAAACAAAGGCAGAAAAATAGCATAGTAGAAATGAGGCAGAGAAGGATGGCTAGAATATCTAACATAAATGGCCTTGATACACTATATTGTCAATAGTGTACCAGAATTTAAAACCCACATTACTCACATCACTCTGCTTAGATGTATTATATTTTGTTCCAGTTATTCTACCTGTACTAGATTTGAGAGCACAGACAGTTATCACAAAAAAATAACATGATATAGTATGGTAATCATCCTTAATTTCCTATTAACTTAATCTAAAGCTCTGTATAACCTACAATGTTTTACCATGACTGATTGTAATTGAATCTGGTTTGTTAAATTGCTGTTTTGTATTGATAGATTTTTTAAAGCTGTTATTATTGAAAGTATCAAAACTGAGAGTATAGGCAACTGCACTGAAGATGACAAGATTCACTGGAATATCAATTCTAGTTTGATTATTACCTGCTTTTGAAGTTTTATACTGTCTACAATGTTTTATTTTTACTAATACTGTTATGTACTGCTATATTCAATTATACTGCTGTATTCAATTATGCTGCTATATTCACTTATGCCTGATGATATAGACATTCTATTGAAGATAATAAGAAACAACACAGTAATCATTGTAGATCACCTTGTACTGTGGTTTTATATGACTTTTGGTTTCATGTTTTTATAGGAATTTGGTTTGTTTTGTCTTGCTAGGTCTTGTTTCTCCTTCTAATACAGAACAGATAGAAATAGATGTAGAGACTCATGCATCTGTAGCTGTTTACTGTCTCACTGTTTGAATATCTGATTTGTATGCTTTAATTTTGTAACTTGAACAACTATTTCTAAGAGGACAATATGTAATTTATCAACTAGTAATTTCTTACTCTTTATCTTTTTTCAAATTCTGTATTGTCTCTACCCTTTACATGTTTTTTTCTCTATAAATTTTTTAAAAAAGAAAAAGAGAACAACTTCCAACCTAGAGTGATGCACTATCTTTCAAAATTAATGGCAAGCAGAAGAAAAAACACACTTTCCTATGAAGCAAGCCCTGCTATGCTGTTGGGTAAGAGCCTCAACCAGAAGAGAATCTATGCCTTTCTGTGAAGCAAGCTCCACCATGCTGATGGGTAAGCATCTCAGCCAGAAGAGAAACCATGGTTTCTCATGAAGCAAGCTCCACCAAGCTGATGAGTAAGAGCTTTCTCAGTCAGAAGAGAAACCATACCTTCCTGTGAGCCATCCAGTGCATGGGCTAAAAAACCACAAGAGCATCCCCCCCTACTCTGCTGATTTGGAGGACTTGGAATGAGATGATAGCAACTGAGGGGAAGGGAACAGTTTGATGTTTGTATTATTTGGTTTACTGAAGGCCTACAGCTGGTTAATGGTCTTGGCATCAACTTGAAGGATAGCAGTGTGCAATGTATCAACTGTGGGAGATACTCCCCTGTCTTGTTTTTTAAATCCAATGTTTTGTTCCATTTTACTGTTTCATTTTATCCCTGAATCTGGTCACCTGAGCAACTATCTTGAAGATTACAATAGCAGAATTGTTTTCACAGTTTTGCTTTGTTCCAATTTATTGTTTTGTTTTATTCAATATTATGTTTTCATTTTATTCTCTTTTGTTTTGCTTGACTTTGGTGTGTCTAATGTATGAAAAAATATTGTAAAGATGGCAAGATATATTACAGTAGCCATTGGTGATTTGCTACTATTCTACTTTGAAGTTTTGTGACACTTTCACTACTTTGTATTGACTGGATGTGTTCTGTTTCATTTTGTTGGGTTTTATTCTCTTTAAAATAATAAAAATTCAAAAGTGAATGGAAACTTGTTGAAGCATAAACTGGTTGATGGGCATAGGGGGAGGAGTCAGCTCTCAGCTTGCAACTCACAGATCCCCAGCAGACTGGGGGCGGTACTTCCGTAGCAAGTGTGCTGCAGAAAAACTGTAAACAATAGGAAAGGCCCAGAGACCTCTACCACCCACCCGTCTGAAGGGAGCTGAAAACATGACAAGGCAAAGAAAGAGCAGAAGGTCCCCATCTGTGGAACCAGGGTAAGTGAGTTCAACAGAGGTAAATGCAGAGGAGGTTGAGAGCAGCAAACCTGTAATGTCAGAGACAGCCTCATTGGAAATAAAGAAATATATCTATGACCTCATCATCAAATTTAAATCTGAAATTCTAACTCAGGTGAAGCAAGATATAAGAACATTAATAAAAGAAGCCCTGGGTAATCCTCAAGTAGGCACAAATGAAAGAATAGAGGAACCCAGAGAAAGGAGAGAAGCCTTTGTCGAAGAATATAAACAAAACCTAAAATATGTTAAACAGATCCAAAGAGAATATCAGGAAATTAAAACTCCATTGAAACCTGGCAAAACCTTTTAACAGAAACTAAAGACAAGCTTTCAAAACTTGAAGATAGATTTGCAAAGTATGATTGTGAAAGGAAGGATCTCTTAACAAGGAACCAGGAAGCAAAAATACAAAGGCTAGAAGATGACAAGAGGATTTATAACCTAAGAATAAAATATGTGAATGAAGATGCAGCAACAAATACAAATGAAATAAAAAGTCTATTCACAGAAATAATTAAGGAAAACCTCCCAAACATAGGTAATGGAATTGAAGTTCAGATAAATGAGGCATATATAACTCCAGCCAGCTACAACCCAAACAGATCTACACACAGACATATAATAATTAGGATCCAAGAAATCCATCACAAGAACAGAATATTAAAAGCAGTCAGAGAAATGAAACAGATTACCTATAAAGGAAAACTCATCAAATTTACAGTGGACTTCTCAATCCAAACCATCAAATCATGAAGAGCTTGGAGCAAAATATTCCAAGCCCTGAAAGAAAATAACCTCCAACCCAGAATGATGTACCCTGCAAAACTGTCTCTCAAAATTAATGGGGAGACAAGATATTTCCATGACAAGAGGAACTGGGGGAGTTTGTGACCACCAATCCAAACCTGCAAAGAATATTGAAGGACATTCTAGAGAGAGAGAAAACCACCAGGGTTCCAGGAATAATGGCAGAAAGGCCTCAAAGAAAGGGGCAGACAGTGGAATGAAGGAGGAAAGTAAATAAATAACAACAGAAAAATAGCATGGCAGAGATCAGACAGAGAAAATTGGTTATATCACTGTTTTATTTTGACTGATTTTATTTGAATCTGGTATGCTTGAGAGTGTCGAGTCTGAGACTAGGGGCAACTAATCTGAAGATGACAGGATTCAATAGGATACCCATTCTGGTTTGATTGTTAACTGCTTTTGAAGTCCTATAATGTCTCCAATGTTTAGATTTTATTAATAGTGTAAAGCAATGCTACATTTATATTATATTTGATGATATAGACAATTTTATTGAAAATAACTAGAGACATCATAGTGACTACCGCAGATCACTTAGTGTTGTGTTTTTGTATGTTCTTTTCATTTCGTGTTTCTCTAGGAATTTGTATTGCTGACTTGTTTTGATTTGTTTCTCCCTCTAATACAGAAAGGCTAGGTATATGCGTAGAGACTTATACATGTGTAGAACTTCTAAGTAGTTTACGAGAATGGATTATAGTCATTGTAAAGGAAAAAAAGGAAAAGAGAATATTCTAAAGGATATAACTGCATGTATGTTTGAGTGTGTGGAATTAATAACCATGTTGCTAAAGTTTTAGTTGGATGGATGAGCAAAACTGAATGCAGTCTCACTGTTTGGATGTCCACTTTGTGGACTTTACTTTTGTAACTTGAACAACTGCATCTAAGAGGAAATTATGTAATTATCAACTAGTGATTTTAACTGGTTACTATTTTTGGGTTGTTTTGTTTTGCTTTGTTTTTGAGATTTTGTATTGTTTCTACCCTAGTTCTGTTTCAAAATTTTTGCTTTAAATAAAACAATTGTTAAAAAGCAAGAGGAGAAAAATAAAGTGCTCTAAAAGAGATAACTGTATGTAACCTTAAGTGTGTAGGATTGATAACCATGTTACTAAGTTTTTGTTGGATTGGTGAATAGAACTGTTTGCCGCCTCACTGTCTGAATGTCCACTTTGCATGCTTTAATTTTGTAACTGGAACAACTATATCCAAGAAGACAATATGTAATGTATCAAATAGTGATTTCTTACTGTTTATTTTTTTGAAATTCTGTATTGTTCCTACCCTTTTTTCTGTTTTGCTCCCACCCTCTTTAAATAAAATTTTTTAAAAAAACAGAATGAGCACAAATAAACAACCTAATGCTCCATCTCAAGCTTCTAGAAAAAGAAGAGCAAGCTAAACCCAAAGTTCATAGAAGGGAGGAAATTGTAAAGATTAGAGCAGAAATAAATGCAATTGAAACTAAAAAAAATACAAAGAATTAATGAATCAAAAAGCTGGTTTTTTGAGAGAATAAACAAAATTGACAAAGCCCTAGCTAACCTTATCAAGACAAAGAAAGAAAAAACCCAAATTCATACAATAAGAACTGAAAAGGGAGAGATTACTACAGATCCCATGGAAATTCAAAAGATCATGAATACCTACTTTGAAAATCTCTACTCACATACAGTGGAAAACACAGAGGAAATGGACAGATTTCTAGAAACGTATGAACTGCAAAAGTTCAACCAAGAAGATATAGCAATTCTGAACAACCCAATGTCAGCTATTGAAATTGAAAATGTAATTAAAAACTTACCAAGAAAGGAAAGCCAAGGTCCTGATGGATTCACAGCTGAATTCTATAAGAAATTTAAAGAAGATTTGATGCCAATACTCCTTAAATTCAGGAACGAAATTGAGAAGAAAACAATCCTCCCTAAATCATTCCTGAAGGCAAGTATTACTCTGATACCAAAACCAGAGAAAGATCCAACCAAAAAACAGGACTATAGGCCAATCTCACTAATAAACATTGATGCAAAGATTCTCAGCAAAATATTGGCAAATAGAATGCAGCAAATCATCAAGAAGATTATACATCATGACCAAGTGGGGTCCATTCCAGGAATGCAGGGATGGTTTAACATACGCACATCAATAAATGTAACACACCACATCAACAGGGCCAAAAACAAAAACCACATGATCATCTCAATGGATGCAGTCCAACACATGTTCATGATTTTAAAAAAAATTCCTTCAGAAATTCGGAATACACGGAGTCTACCTCAACTTTATAAAGGGCATCTATGACAAACGAACAGTCAACATTATACTAAATGGACAAAAACTGCAAGCTTTCACTTTAAAATCAGGAACAAGACAAGGATGTCCACTCTCACCACTCCTTTTCAACATAGTTCTGGAAGCACTAGCCGGGGCAGTCAGACAAGAGAGAGAAATAAAAGCAAAAAGATAGGAAGAAGTTAAATTATCAGTATCTGCAGATGACATGATACTCTATATAGAGCACTCAAAAATCTCCATTAAAAGACCACTAGAGGTAACAAACAAGTTCAGCAATGTATCTGGATACAAAGTCAATGCTCAAAAATCAGTAGCATTCCTGTACACAACCAAAAACTCACTGAGAGAAAAATTATGGAAATATCGCCCTTTATAATAACATCTAAAAAAATGAAATACTTAGGAATCAACCTAACTAAAAATGTAAAGGACCTATATGCTGAAAATTATACTACACTGAAAAAGGAGATTGAAGAAGATATTAGAAAATGGATGGATATTCCTTGCTTTTGGTTAGGAAGAACGAACATTGTAAAAATGGCCATACTCCCCAAACTGTTATACAGATTTAATGCAATCCCAATCAAAATACCATTGACATACCTCACAGATCTTGAGAAAACACTCCTAAAATTCATTTGTAAACAGAAGAAACCTACAATAGCAAAGGCAATTCTAGACAACAAAAGCAAGGCAAGAGGCATCTCAATTCCTTACTTGAATCTATACTACAAAGGCACAGTGATAAAATCAACATGGCACTGGCAAAGAAATAGACCTGAGGATCAGTGGAACAGATTAGAAGATGCAAGCACAACTACAAAGAAACTCAGCCACCTGGCATTTGACAAAGGGGCTAAACATGTTCACTGGAAGAAGGACAGCCTGTTTAATAAATGGTGTTGGAAAAATTGGCTCTCTACATGCTGAAGACTGAAACTAGATCAAAGCCCATCACCATGCACAAAATTAAAGTCTAAATGGATCAAAGACCTCAATATTAAAACAGAAACACTACATCTACTGGAAGACAAGGTATGTAGAAGTCTTGGAGACATAGACATAGGCAGAGAATTCATGAACAAAATGCAAACTGCACGGGAAACACTTCAAAGAATCAACAAATGGGATCTCATATTATTGAAAAGTTTCTGCACTTCAAAGGAAATCACCAACAGAGTGAAAAGAAAACCCACAGAGTGGGAAAAAATTTTAGCCAGCAACCCCTCAGACAAAGGACTTGTGTCCAGAACATATAAAGAATTGAAAAACATCAAGTCCCCCAAATTCAGAGACCCTCTCCAAAAATGGGCATCTGAGATGAACACACAGTTCTCAGAGAAAGACGTACAAATGGCAAATAAATACATGAAGAAATGTTCACCATCACTGGTCATTCGAGAAATGCAAATTAAAACAACACTGAGATTCCACCTCACTCCAGAAAGAATAGCTGCCATCAAGAAATCAACTGGTAACACATGTTGGCGAGGCTGCGGGGAAAAAGGAACACTGCTCCACTGTTGGTTGGAATGTGTACTGGTGCAACCATTATGGAAATCCATATGGAGAATTCTCAGAAGACTAGGATTGGAAGCCCTGTTCAATCCAGCTATTCCCCTCCAGGGTATTTTTCCAGAAGAACTGAAAAGTTCATATCACAGTGATATATGTGCACCCATGTTCATAGCTGCACAATTT
>PVLA01013275.1:0-37993 GCA_004027455.1 Hydrochoerus hydrochaeris
GTGTCCCACACAGGACCCAAGGACGGAAAAGTACTCTAGAAGCAAACTAGCAAACTCCTGACAGAGCTGGTATTGAGTGGACAGCAGTGTGCCCCAGTAGTGCTTAGTCTCAATAAATGTCACACTGTAACACAAGATGTTAATAATGGGGGAAACTGGGTGAGGCACAGACAGGGACTCCCTGAGCTATCACTGCAACTTTTCTATAAATCTAAAGATGATCCAAAATTTAAAAGTTATTTTTAAAAAATCCTGATGCCACAGCAAGCTGCCTTAACCAGACAGCTGGACACTTGCAGCCTATACTCTACTAATCCGCTTTAGGGAGGCTGAAGTTCAGTCTCCTCCACTTGGAGGCCAGGAACGTTGCTATGGAAACAACTCAATGCCAGAAAGCTGGCTGAGCTAGCAGGGAGATGGGAGGGGGGCAGGAAGCTGCCCAGGGGCTGGATATGAATGGGCCAGAGCTAAAGGGCTGCAGAGTCTGCAGGTGCACGCATGGGCAGGTTAAAAAATGACCCCATTCACCCCCCACGCAGCTCCGTGCTCAGTTTTCCAGGCTCCAGGCTGGGAGGAAGGTGTGGGAGACAGTGAAGCATTCATAATGAGTGCCCTCTTCAGAACCCGGGACCTCGATGCACGGGCAGCCCCCCTCAAGCTGCAAAACCAAGCAAGCCATGCCCACAGATCAGCAAAAATAAAGTCTGAGGGGGCTGGGGAGGCGTGGACAATGCAGGAACCTGACTTTGGGGACAAGGGGCTGCGTCGGGGCAGAAGTGAGGCAGCCAGATTTTCACCAAGGGACCCAGGGCTTCTCCTTCCCTGTCTGTCCCATCAGAAGCAGCTCTTCGTGATACCTCACAAAACACAAATGCAAGGTAGCTTCAAACCCACTGTGTGGTGATAAAGAACAGCACCTAACTGCATAGCAGTACGGGCAGCCTATGCAAGCTGAGGGCTGGAGGAAGAGCACTCTCAGGAAAGGCAGTTTAGGGATGAGGGCAGGAATTTTAATGTAAGCGGGCACTAGAAAGGAGGGAGACCGTGTGAAGGTCTCTCTCCCTACCTCCCCCACACTCACAGAAATAAAAATAACATTAATCCCCTTGCCTCAGCCAAGCCTTTCCTCTCTGGTCTCGGCTGATGGGCTGTAATCCCCACTCAATCCCCACCACTCCCATCTCATCTCTGCTTCCCTCCTGCGTGCAGGGAGGCAGGAGGAAGGAGTCCTAGCTTGCCAGTCTCACAGAAGGGTCAGGACACTTGCAGGGGGGAGGGGTGACAAGGACAACCCTGTAGAAAGCAGTGAGACACAGACAGGACACAGAGCAAATGGAAGCAGGGCCTCCAGAGCCCCAGGTGGCCGTCTCATCAGTGTGTCCCTACTGCTGCTGCTCCTACAGGGTCCAGAACACCTGGTGCCTTTCTAGTCCTCTAGGGATCAGTCTCCAAGACCTCCAGAGCCCTTGACCTCAGTTCTATATGTCACCGGCTTCTCCACTGTCATTATTTACTGCTGAGTTTTTGCTGTGGTTAGTGCTGTTGTCTTTTCATGGAACCCATTTCTTTGTTTTCCCTGTGCAGCCATTTAGCCTTAAGACCAGGACTCTCTACCCTGATCCTGCCCACATTCGTGGGATGCCCAGGGGTCAGAGCACACTAACTCCGATACACATGCCTCTGTGGACACCCCCTGGATCTTTTCCATTCTCCACAGTTTATACACAAAGCCCTCACCAAGGGGTGTGGCTGAGAAAGATGAGCCTCCACAGAAATCTGCAGAGGCCGAGGGACAGACGGATGGATGGATGCACGGATAGACAGATAGAAGACTGACTGACCTACATGCTCTGCCCCATGGCACCTGACTCCCGGGAACCTCTCCCTCTGCTCCGAGGCTGGCCCTTGGGCCTCCTGGGGCTGCTTTTATCATGGACTGGACTGGACTGGACTGGACTGAACAGTACATCACTGCATTGTTTATCCTGTCTCCTACCTAAACGTGAACTTCCCAGGGCACAGACACAGGTGACTGAGCTCGGCACACAGTAGGCACTCAAGGCTTGTCTGAGGACTGAGGGGGCCAGGCAAAAGGTCGCTGGACCAGGCACTACCCAGATTCAAAGGTCAGCTCCTGAGAAAGGTGGGGATTGGCCCCACACATTCCTGGCAAGCCTCTCCCAGGCCACTGCGGAAGCCTTAGGGCCCCCAGGAGAGGCAGCAGAGAGATAAGCTGAGTTAGTCCTGTGACCTCGGGTAGGGTGAGCACTTCAGTGTAGATGCAGCTTCACAAGCCGGGGTGGAGAGGTCCCACTCATCCTGGGGGACAATGGACTCAGACCTCTGCAAGGCCAGACTCACTATGAGGCACTTACAGATCTGCATCTTCTCAGGGCTCTGGGCTTCAATCTTCTGGTTCACCTCCCCTCCCTCAGAGAGAAGCTAAAATTCCCAGGGCACTCCCAGCACAGCAGTCTTGCCTGCCTCTCACCTGGAGAACTCACCACCACTGAGGCCAACCTCATCCTCAGGCGGCTTCAACAGAGTCCCATGTCTGCGGCCAGGCCCATGCCTTTCTCTTCTATCTACAACCCCATGACGGTCCTCCAGCGCCCAGACAGCAGGCATTGCCTCCCCCACCCCGGGGTTTTAGAGAGAAGTTGCTCAAGGTGAAGTTCGTTTCATGCAGGTTAACAAATGCTCTGTGCAGATAACGGGAACTGGGGCAGGGGGGGGGGGCAGCACTTCTCCCTGCAGAGACGCTGTTTCCTTCCAGGAAATCTTTAAGAACACCAGAAGGGGCTCCTGAAATCAACCAAAGCCTCATTTTCTGAAAGGACCACGGGGACACACAGAGGTGATGCAGTGAGGGCCACAGCCGGCGAGCACAGGGCCTCAGCTAACAGCCTTGGAACTGGATACCCAGGCCCTGTCGCACTGCCCTCGCCGGCCACATCTTCCCACTCCAACTTAGGGCAGCCTCTCCATGATGAGAAAAGCACAGCCCCACTCCCACATCCCACGGGTAGTGGGGCAATCGCTGGTACTTTCGGGGAAACTGGACTGCTGGGCTCCAGGCTCGGTTGAGACACTTGGCTGGGCTGATAATGAGCCGGAAGGGGCCGTGCATCCTCTTTCTCTGGAAATGGATCCCTGAAGATGGCCGGAACCCCATCTGCTGCTCTTTGCTGGGGGTTACACAGAGGTCTTCAGAGCTTCCCTTGTTCCCCTCCTGCCGCCCCACCTGCCCGCTCTAAGCCAGAGTCTGTGGTGCCGGGTCAGGCAGCGGAGTTGCTCTGCTGGGTCCTGGGCCCTGACCAGCCGGGGGACCTGGGCATCGCTCTGCCCGGGATAGCTCCAGTTTCCTGGCTGTAAAACAGGGGTCATAAACTCTGCCCTTTGAGGAACCGCGACATCCTGGGCCTCTGGTGACAAAGCACCAGCACTGGGGGTTAGGAGAGGCTGCACCCACAACAGTCCACTTCCCTGCGCCCCCCCCCGACCACCTGGGGCGCAGAAGTGGGCACCAGGGTGTCCCCCAAGCAAGGAAGGGGAAAGGGAACCACGGCAACTCCCCCAGCGGTGTCTCTTCTACCATTTACTGCCCAGGTCTTAGGTCCCGGCCCTCCAGACAGGGTCCCTCTCCACCCTGCCTCAGTGTCCACAGGTGCTTACTTTCCAGGAACGAAACTCAGGCTCTGAGTTTAAGGGACAGCAGCGGACAGCGGAGCTGCAGAAAACCGCTCTCACCCCGCCCGGTGCTTCCCAAACGTCAGAGAGGCCGGGATCCCACGGGATCCCAGAAGCCCGGGACGCCTTGGGCTGGGCTGTGCTGTGCGGGCTCGGCCTGAGGCCGCGCTCCCGAAGGGCGCCGGGCAGGGGCCCGCAGGGCTGGGCCGGCCGGATGGCAAAGTCCGCCGAGGCCCAATCCGGCCGCCCGGCCCCAGGCTGGCGCTCCGGCCGCGCACGGAAGCACCGCTGTTTACTCAGTGAGTCAGTGGCGCCCTGCCTCGGCTCCGGCGCCGGCCTCTGAGGCCCCGCCGCGTCCCCGGACCCCGTCGCGAGTCTCGGTCAGACAGCGTCCACGTCCAGATCC
This sequence comes from Hydrochoerus hydrochaeris, assembly GCA_004027455.1. Classification (NCBI taxonomy): domain Eukaryota; kingdom Metazoa; phylum Chordata; class Mammalia; order Rodentia; family Hydrochaeridae; genus Hydrochoerus; species Hydrochoerus hydrochaeris. The sequence goes on from PVLA01013275.1 coordinate 4,097, forward strand.
GGAGGAGCTCGAGGGAGCGCCAGGGGACCGCGGCCGCCCGCGTGGACCCCTCGCTCACACAGCCGCCCGGGGCAGGGCGGGAAAAGCAGCGCTGACCATCGACGGGGAGGGGGGGAGCCCGGGTGCGACGCACTCGGAGAACGAGGGCGTCCTGGCGCGGGGACCCCGGAATCCGCGGAGACCCCGAAGCCCGGCACCGGCGGCCCCGCTGCGGACGGACACTTTCCAGCTGGGCTGAAGACCAGGACGTCCACGCGGCCGCCGGGGATGAATCACCGCGTGAGCGCGTGACCGCCTGGACCGGGTCGCGGGGGGCGCAAGGATCCCCCGCTCTCCCTCCCCCTCCCTCACCCCGCAGGACTCACCGCCTTCAGCTGCTCCAGCCGGTCCTTCATGCTGGCGCCGGGGCAGGAGCGCGGCCCAGGTGCGCGGCCTAGGTGCGCGGCGGCCGCCCAGAGCGGGAGTCCCAGGCCTGGGTCCGAAGACGCCGCGCCCCAAATCCGCCCCGGCCCGCCCCGCACCTGCGCCCCGCCCGCGCCCGCCTTAAAGGGACCGCGCCGGCCGCCGGACAGCGAGCGCCCTCGAGGCGCAGACTCTGACTCCGGCTGGCGATGCACCCTGGGAGGCCGAGGCAGGAGAATCGCGGGGTCAAGCCCAGGCTGAGCACCGTACGACTCAGCGAGACCCTGCCTCTAAATAAAAAAATGAAAGCGACTGGGGACGTGGTTCAACGCAAAAGCCTCAGGTTCCAAACCCCGGGCCGGAAAAAGGAGATAGAGAAGGCGCAGAGGGGCGGCGGCAGACACGGACTCCCGTCCCCGCCCGCGCCGGCTCCATCCTGAGCAACCTCGCTCGCAGGGGCCGCGTGCCCTGAGCACGGCGCCACGCCAGCCGGCCTCGGGGCGCAAAGGGGCGGGGACAGGGTTCGGGGCCAAAGCACCCCACCGCAGCCCCGGGGTCTTCCGCCACCTCTCCGTCCTCCCTGCCACGCCTCCCTGCCCTTTCCCTGAGTCTCTTGGACCGCTACCGCCCCTAGCGGAGTGGCGCGTGCCCGCGGGACCCGGACCCGGTCCCGAGCCTTTCCCTAGCCGCGCGGGACTTTGCCCCTGCCATGCACCCCGACGAACCCCGCCCGCGGCCCGGCCTAGTCCTCGCACTTCCCGGGCGGCGAGCCCCATGGTCCCAGGCCAGGAGTCTGCGTCCTCTGGCGGCCTGAGATGGAAGCGCGAGTGGATCGGAAGCAACGCCACCTCCCAGACCCGCTGGCCCCAGAACTGAGTGAGGACGCAGGGCAAAGAGGACCGAGGTGAGGACTCCCTCCCAGGCCAGCAGCCAGCGATGCCGCTGTAACCGCGCTCCTCCTCAGTGACAGAGCCGTGGCAGATACAGGGACCGCACATCAAAGATTTTATTCCTTACCATATTAACAGTGAGGCGGGTCGGGGATGTAACTAAGCAGCAGGGCACCTGCCTGCAAGGGCAAAGCCGGGAGTTCGATTCCTCGAGTTCAATTCCTACAAAAAAAAAAAAAAAAGAAGAAGAAGGAAACCAGTAAGGAATTACATTTGTCCAGAGAATAATCCAAAGCACATACACAGCCAAAATGATGAGATGAATATGACCATCAGTGCAAAATGGGCTTTGGAAACCGAGGGTGGTAATCCCAGCAGTCACGAGGCTGAGTCAGGAGGACTCACCACCAGTGAATTCAAGGCCGACCTGGACTACACAATCAGACCCTGTCTCAAATCAGACAAGGTACACTGGCTTTGGGGTGGCAGAAAAAGCAATTGCACTTATGCCAGACAAAATTCATTTGCAGCTCTGTGGATAAGAATCATTTGCCTTGCTATCAATTTTCTGTAATTTACAGAGTCGGAAAACATCTACAAGAGCACGAAAGGCCCAGACCATCATACAAGGTGCAGTAGACCAGGCCACCGTGGGACTCGTCATAGGACACCCAGTAGGCATTTTTCTTTTGTTTTCTTTTATTTATGAAAAATTTATGAAAATTTTCCAGTTTTCCCAGACACTTCCATGGGAGCCCCTTCCATGGATAGCACAGAACCGGCTATGTTAAAATCTTTCTGTTACACAGAACAAAAAGTTCACTGCCTGAAACAGCCTGCATTCCTTGTTGCTCCTTGTCCACACATTTAAGCAGTTTACTCAGTCTTCACGTGGTGGTCTCTCCATGAAGGGAGACTTGAGGTGCAGGTACAACTCCACCTCAGATGAGCCCTCCCACACGTAATGTCACTTCTGTCAAACAAGAAGACAAATCAAAACTAGTGGCTCCCAGCCTTTTCAAAGTCAAAATGTCACATACTTTTTATTATTGAATCTCTCATTTTGAACATTTCACATCTTTACAAAATATATTTACCAGGTTAAAAGAATGTTTTTGACTTCCTATAAGAGAATATTTTCTTTTTTATTTTAAAGATAATAAAATCCAACAAAACAAAACAGAATAAAGCCAATCAAAACAAAGCAGCAAAATTGGTACAGAGGGAAGAAGTTAAGATGGCCAATCAGTGAGGAACAAAATACAAAACCTCCCAGGAAAAACAACTCGTATGCCAGAATAAAACATCCTAGAGAGACCCAGACAGAGGGAGATGCATCCTCTTAACACAGGAAGAAATTAAAATGTAAAAAAGCTCACCAAACACATAAGGACTATAACTGGAACAGCTAAAAATTACAGGACACAGCGTTTTCACTGTGACCCGCCAAGTTTGCACCAGCCTGAATTTCTGCCAGCTTGAATCTGCGCCAGCCAGCAGAGCCACCCAAATTCGTTCCCACCACCACTCACAGGAAACACAGCAGTGCTGAAGTCGGGGGTGGGTAAGCCCAGCAGAGAGCAGAGCTGGCAAAGAGACCTTCATTAATCCATGGTCAGTGCTGGTAATGAGACCCCCACACACGGGAAGGGTGCAATCAAATGGGTGACATGTTGGAATCGGGCAGGAGGAGCCTGAACTGGGAGCAACAGGTACTTCAGTTGGTTGCTCCCTCCCCAGAGCAGATTCATGGGATTTACTTGGACTAGGCCTCACCCCTGGTTGGGACCAAATGAGCCTTCCCAAATCGAATCCCTGCGCCTAGCACACACTAACCAGGTGAAGGCCCGTGAAGTTTGGCTGAACCGGTGTGGAGGGGCTGGCAGGAGAGGGAGGAGGTCCTTCGCCAGCATGCTTTGGAGGAACTGTGGCAAACAGGGAAGGCGGCTGGGACCTGCACTGTAACCTGCGTGGAGGAAGCCAGGACCATGAGAGGAGAGAGAGGCAGGAGGAGGCCCCCAGCCCAGAACCCTGAGAGCACTGATCCAGGAGAGGGAAAAACAAGGGAGACTGAAGGTAGCAAACACACATCAGACATGGCTTCAATGGACATTAAGAGATATCTTTGGGACCTTGTAGATGAGCTCAAAACTTAAATATTAAATCAGGTAAAGCAAGATATGAGTAGAGTAATAAAAGAAATGCTCTCAGGAAGCATCTCTCAGGAAGATACAGATGGAAGAAGGGAGGAACACAAAAGGAGAGAAACATTCGATAAAGAATATAAAGAAAATATAGAATACATGAAGCAGATTCAAAGAGACTACCAAGAAATTAAAACCTCCATTGAAAGCTAGCAAAATGCCTTAAAAGAAACTAAGGATAGACTATCAAAACTTGAAGACAAGTTTGCAATGTGGGATCATGAAAGGAAAGATCTCTTAAAAAAATAAGGAAACAGGCAGTAACAATACAAAGGCTAGAAGATGACATGACAATCTACAACTTAAGAATAAGAAACATGAACAAAGAAGCAGGAATACATACAGGCAAATTAAAAAGGCTATTCAAGAAATAATTAAGGAAAACTTCCCAAGCATGGGGGGGAAAAATGACATTCAGTTATGTGAGGCATACAGAACTCCAGCCACCTACAACTAAAACAGAGCTACACTCGGACATATAATAAAGATACCAGAATTTCAATGTAAAAATGGAATATTAAAACCTGTCAGAGAAAAGAAACAGATTACCTATAAAGGAAAGCCCATCAGAATCACAGCTGACTTCTCGACACAGACCACCAGATTAAGAAGAACTTGGAGTGAAGTATTCAAAGCCCTGAAAGAAAATAAACTCCAGCCCAGACTGATGTACCCTTGAAAACTGTCACTAGAAATTAATGGAGAAACAAGATGCTTCCATGAGAAAGAGGAACTGGGCAAGTTTGTGACCACCAATACAACCCTGCAGAGAATGCTGAAGGACATTCTAGAGAGAGAAAAAAAAATGCCAGGATTTTAGGAACAGTGGCAGAAAGGCCTCAATGTGTGGGGCAGGCAGTAGAATGAAAGAGAAAACTAGACAAACAAAGGCAGAAAAATAGCATAGCAGAAATGAGGCAGGGAAGGATAACTAGAATCTCTAACATAGATGGCCTTGATACACTATATTGTTAATAGTGCACCAGGATTGAAAACCCACATGAATCACACTACACTGCTTAGATGTGTTCTATTCTGTTCCAGTCATTCTACCTATATTAGATTTGAGGGCACAGACCATAATCCTGAAAATAACAGGAAAATAATAAATTACCTTATAGTAAGGTAATAATCCTTAATTTCCTATTAACTTAATCTAAAGCTCTGTAAAACCTACACTGTTTTACCATGACTGATAGTAATCGAATCTGGTTTGTTGGATCGCTGTTTTGTATTGATAGATTTTATTCAAAGCTGTTATCATTGATAATATCAAGTCTGAGAGTATAGGCAACTGCACTGAAGATGACAAGATCCACTAGACTATCCACTATGATTTGATTATTACCTGCCTTTGAAGTTTTATACTGTCTACAATGTTTTATTTTTACTAATATTGTTATTTACTGCTATACTCAATTATACTGTTATATTCAATTATGCCTGATGATATAGACATTCTATTGAAGATAATAAGAAACAACACAGTAATCATTGTAGATCACCCTTGTACTGTGGTTTTATATGACTTTTTGGTTTCATGTTTTTATAGGAATTTGTTTTGTTTTGTCTTGCTAAGTTTTGTTTTTCCCTCTAATACAGAAAGGATAGAAATACATGCAGAGATTCATACATGTGTAGCTGTTTACACTCTCACTGTTTGAATGTCTACTTTGTATGCTTTGATTTTGTAACTTGAACAACTATTTCTAAGAGAACAATGTGTAATTTATCAACTGGTGATTTCTTATTGTTTATCCTTTTTTTGAAATTCTGTATTATCTCTACCTTTTACATGCTTTTGTTTCTCTTTAAATAAAAATAAATAATAAATTCTTTTTTAAAAAGTAACAAAAAAATAAAAAACAGGTCAGTTAGGTACTGAGCAACCTGAAACAGGATATAACTAAACAGATAATGGACTTAAAAAGCAAAAGGAGAAAAAAAAGTGTTCTAAAGGATATAACTGCATTTATGCTTAAGTGTGTAGAACTGATAACCATGATGCTAAGTTTTTATTGGATCATTGAACAGAACTGTTTTCAGCCTCACTGTTTGAATGTCCACTTTGTATGCTTTAATTTTGTAATTTGAACAACCATGTCTAAGAAGACAATATGTAATTTATCAACTAGTGATTTCCTACTGTTTATTTTTTTCTGAAATTCTGTATTGTTTCTACCGCTTTTTCTGTTTTGCTTTTTTTCCTCTTTAAATAAATTTTTTTAAAAACATTGGTACACAACTTCAAAGCAAAACAATAGGAAAACAACAATGGCTACCATAGTATATTTTGTTATCATTTGTCCATTCCGTCAGGTATAGCAAAACCAAACCAAATACAGAACAGAATAAAACCAATCAAAACAGAACACTGAATAAAGCAAAACAATTAATTGGAAGAAGACGAAACAGTGAGAGCAATATCATATGTCAAAGATAAAACAGAAGGAAATCCCCTATATTTGCCATATTGCATACTGCCCTCCTCTCAACAGAGGCTCAGACCGCTGACCCTAACCCTGCAAAGTCAGCTGAACAGTACAAGCATCAGTTGCTTTCTGTACCTCAGTTGCTATCAACTCAGCCTGACCTCCAAACCAGCTGGTTGCCTGGGGGTGCTGAGTTGTTGATTCTCAGCCTGTGCACCTGTAGGCTCACAGGAGGTGCTACCTGACTTTTCTCTTTCTAGACCCTACCTGGCTTGCATGGTTTATCAGAAAGCCTGACTAGTTGGCTTCTTAATGGGCTCCTCCCAGTCCCAGCATGGCCAATTCTTGGGAGGCAATGACCTCTCTCTTCCTGGGCCCTGCATGGCTTAACAGAATATTTTCCTAAAGGGAAAAATAAAGTGATCTTTGGTTACTCCACACAGCCTTAGCCTAAATGACTGTATGATCGCCCTTAAACTTTTTCAGCTTTGGCATCAACATAGTTCGGACCAAAAACCCAGGAAGGGAAGCCCCCTAACACGCTCTGCCGGAACGTACTTATTATAGATGTAAAGCCTCAGTAAAGGTTCCTGGCAGGTTTGAGTCCTAGGTTGTTAATTCTGTATTAATAGTTGCTGTTCTGGGACAGGGAAAAGACTAGGGACTCCATCTTCCAGGTGAGTGCGAGAAAGTGAAAGAAGTCAAGTAACTGCCAGACAAAGGAGCTGAGGGATAAGGGTCTGTGTGCCAGCAAGCAGGGCTGGTGCCGAGCCCAAGGCTCCTATGGTGAAGGTGACTTCAGGCTCCAGGATCAGGAGACCCTCTGAGCTATTTCTGTTTTTCTGCCCCACGAAGGTCCTTGGTATCTCACCTTCTATTGTTTTCCCATTAAACAACAAAATCAGGACTTGTTCAAGTGTTTCCATTTGGTTGTTAATAAATCTGCCAACACTTAATTTCATTTTTACAAACAAACCAAGAGAGAATCGTCAGATTTGGGGGCTCCACTTCCCTCTCATCCCTGTTCCTTGTTTCCTTCCCATTTATGAGGAAAGACTGAGCCTCACCCCACCTTGACAGCAGGGCCTGCCGCAGGACAGCAGGGACCAGGTCTTGGCTGGTACCTTGGGGTGGTGTCTCCAGGGCTGAGTAGAGAGGGACAAGGACTTCAGACTTGTCCACCCCTGCCCACTACTCAGAGGCTGGAGGACAACCACACTGGTCATCAGCTTCCTGAGCCACAGCGCTCTCTCCCTCCCTCTGGGTTAGTACCAGTTGCTACCTAACCCTCAGCTCTGAATCCTGACCACTGGGAAGAGCAGACGTCTCATCTGCGCCTGAGGAGTCCCAGCGTTAGCCCTCTGGGGGTCTCTTCCAAGCTGATCAGGGCATGCATGGAGCTGTGGTCCCACCTACAGTTACTCACTTGGTCATCATCAGGACTCAGTTTCTCAAGTGCTGTTGGGCAGGAGCAGCCCCTCTGTCCTTGCCATGTTGGAGCCACTTCCAACACAAAAGACAGCTTCTATCAGAGCAAGAAGATGAGCGGGGCAGAGACAGAAAGAAAAGAGAAAGGCAGCGATGGGTGCAGGCCAGAGCGTCTGCAGCCTGAGCTCAGCTGAGATGTCACCACTTTGCTGTCATTGTTATTATGACAGAGCCAGGGAAGGGGCTCCCACAAGGCCGAGGAGTCAGGAGCCAACCCAGCACTCCCCACACCGTTCAGTCCTGAGCTACGTGAGAGGATGTGTTGCTGCCCCTTCACCGGTGGCCTGGACCACTGGAACCTGGGTATCAGTTGGATACTTCATAGAAAAGCTCTGTGCCTTCCCAGCATGAGCTGAGGAGCTTCTCTGAGAACTTCAGCTTCCCTGCCAGCCCCCACCCCATTTCATAAACACTTGGCCTCTCACCTGCCTCCCTGCTGTCACCACTGGGAAGGCAGCAGCTTGTGCGAGTAGAGGACAGAGACATCCTCAAGCCTCGGCTAACGCTTAGTGACGGTGAGATGAGAGGACTGCTCTGGTCCCTGTCTTCTTACTAAAACCTGGCAGTCATTTCTGCTACGAAGAGATGGTCCAGACTCTCCTGGCATGGCATTCGAGATCTCACCCCTCAAGGCTCTGAGCTCAGACACTACCACCCACCCTCAAGGCTGGCTCCAACCCAGCTCACCCTGACCAACGTCTGCCCCCTGCGCCTGTGGGGTCCTCCTTCCACCTCATGTCTGGCAGGTTCCCTCTCCACCTTCTGCCACTCACCCAGGTGTCACCACCTTGCCACACTGCCACATTTGGGGCCCCTCCCAGCCCCGGCTTATCTGTCCCACCCAGAGCTGACACGGGACCCCGAGTGCGGGTCTGGCTCCAGAAGAGGCCTCCACAAGGTGACACTTGGCTATGCTAATGCCTGGATGCCACAGGCACAAGCTAAGACACATCTGCCCTTCCCAACTGTCAGGATCCAGGCCAAGGGCTACACACACACACACACACACACACACTCATTCCTCTGTACCTGAAGAAAGAAGATCCCTCCTGAGTCCTGGTCTTAAAACTCAGTGAGGCTGCAACTCCACACATCCTGGGGGAGGAACCGTGTCTCCCAATCCAGCACCATTCTTACAGCATCGCGCTTCTTTACAGAATGCTGTTCCAGTGTTTTCCTCCCAGTAATCTCCACCCCATCTTACATCTATGCCTGTGTTTCTCATGGTTGATTATTCACACTGCCATTTGTTTTAGTTCCTACAAACCTCTCCACCCCTGGAGCTGTGAGGCATAGAGCACAACTCCAAAGAGCCCCGTAAGGACAGAGCGAACCCCAGGAAGAAGCCCGGCAGCACAAAGCAGCAGAGTGGTCACGAGGAAGCCCAGGTGGAAGGCACCTGGATGGTGACCACTGTCCATCTCAGTAACTAAAAGAGCAAGCCGTGTGGACACCTGTGGGATCTCCTGCACTTTTATAGCTTTCTCTCTTCTGCATACCGCCCAGTAACCTGGGGCAGAAGTTAGAGCAGATATCACCCCTTTTCTACTATGCTGGAGAACACAGAGGAATCAGGTGACTCTTCCAAGTCACCTGGGATACTGACCATGTCTGCTAGAGCCTCGGGCCCAAAGCACTGGTCCAACCTCATCTCCCCCACACTCCTTCTGTAACCTCGGTTTCCTCCTCTGCAAACAGAGATGACAGTGATACCCTTGTCGCGAGTTTTTGCGAGGATGAACACATTAACGTAGGATAATCATTCATCTCGGTATCTCAGTCTCTCCTCAAGAAGAGATGACCATGCCACTTGCTCAAAGGGCTGGAAAGGAAAGGAACTGGAAAATGCCACAGATGCCCCCATCCCTGAGTGCCATATGGCATGGGTTCGAGCGTGGGATGTGGAGCAGCCCTGCTGAGAGCAGACATGCAGGCTCCCCCGCTGCAGGCTTGTCCACCCCCACCACCCCCTCGGGTGCCTGCAAGCCAGAGGGCACCGGTCTCAGCACTGAGGTGGAACAAAGAAGGAAGACAGAAGGAGATGCTTTCTGAGTTCTTGTCTCCCGAGAAAGAAGGCAGAGTTTCAGTTCCATGGGCAGTGAATACAGCCATGGTTTTGTCTTTCAGTCCTGCTGTTTCCAAAAAAGTTTTTACAGGATGCTATATGTGTGTGTGTGTGTGTGTGTGTGTGTGTGTGTGTGTGTGTGGTTTCTTGAGGCAGGGTTTCACCATATGGTTCAGGCTGACCTTGAACTCACTTTGTAGCCCAGGCCGGCCTTGAATTTGTAGCAATCCTCCTGCCTCAGCCTCCAGAGTGCTGGGATTACAGGTGTTTGGCACAGCACCCAGCCAGTACACTTTTTATACTTTTCTAGATGAGGAAACGAGGACCCAGGAGAGGATTTCTGGGGGCGGGGTGCTCCAGACCTTCTAAAACAGTAGCAAACATTTGTATTCTGATTCTATTTCCACAAGACAGATGATCACCAGGAAAATGATCACTACTAAATCCATGTTCGCAAATCCCTTCCCACCTCAGTGTGTCCAGCACTTAGCTTTGCTATGTGTGAGCTCAGATTTCAGTCAGCAACCCCCTCTCCCAACCCAGAGACAATGAGACCCAAGTAACAAGGCAAAGTTCCCAGAAGTAAGGAGTAACAGGAAAGGAGAAAGGGGAGAGAGACAGACAGAGAGAAACAGAGAGAGGATGCAAACCAGAGACTAAGATGCAGACAGGTTAGCTCCAAGTGTAAAGGTAAGAAAATGGAAACCACCCAAATTTAAAGTCCAGATCTTCCCCCAACATCTTGATCCTGGAAAACAAACTAGAGTGAAATAGTGATCATTGTTTTTCAGTCTGTGGGAATCACGAGAGTGTGGCTGGGATGTTCCCAGCTTGATCAGCATCTCACCACTGTTTTATTGCCCCTTTCTAGAGGTGCAGCATTTGGGGTGACCGACAGTCTAACCGCTGTCCCTGCAGGCAGGGTCGAGGGGTGCAGGCATCACATGTGGTGGCTGAGGCGGTAACAACATCAGTGTGTTCTCTCTCCTGAAAGTCACCCTGTGTGGTCACATGGCATGTCTTTGTCCTCTCAACTACCCAGGGTTTAAAACCTGCAGCGAAAAATAAGTAAATAAAATGAAACCTGGGGCATTCTCATCTCCATTTGGAGAATGGGGAACCCAAGACAAGAAGAGGAAGATGACTTATTAACAGTAACTCAACCAAATGGGGGAACAAAAACGTTCCAAATCTGAAAGTAGTAGAAGGGAAGAAATTATAAACACCAGCCTGGAGATCAGTGAGTGTGAGACTCAGAAACAACATGAGAATCAATGGATCAGGGTCATTTCTTTGATAGGCTGGCAGGGACCTGGGGAAGGGGGAGATGGTGGGAAGAGGGGGCAAGGGGAGTGAAAAGAGTCAGCGTGCGGCTTGTGGATGTGCCAGCCGCTCCATGGTGAATGTGTCTCTGTGTGGCAAAAACACAGAGGACTAATGGCATGAGGCTGGTGCTGCTAGCTGCACCTCCTCCTCCTCCTCCTCCTCCTGCCCCTCTTCTTCCTCTTCCTCCTCCTCCTCTTTATCTTCCTCTACCTCTAGCAGACAGACTTGGCCTATCCTGCTGGGCTGAGGAGCTCTGAGAGGCTCGCTCAGGTGGCAGCAGGGAGACTCCCTGCCCTTCTCCTCGATTCAACCCTTTTGTTCTCAGCCTGGGTGCTGTGGATCAAGGGGTTTGGCCCCCAGGAATGCCTGCAGCATGCTCTGGAGAGTCCCTGGAGCTGGGACACGGCGGAGCAGGACCACAGCCAGGCAGGAAGAGCAGGAGGAGGAGGGCCTGGGCTGCCCCACAGTGGAGCAGATCTTCAGGTTGGTGCCATGATAAAGACACAGGAGAGAATGGTGAGCAGGATGGGACCATGAAGAGCCTGGCCTTGGAGACCCAGGCACTGGCACAGGTTCAGGACTGGGGGGGCAGAGACGTCACAGTGGAGCAGGCTGAGCTCTTTCTGCTGCAGAGCACAGTTGACCCTATGGCCAAGGGGTCCCCAGCAGCAGGGCCCAGGGCCAGCTCCTGGTGAGGGAGCAGCACAGGGCGACAGGAGACCATGTCACTCGAGGCCACACCAGCCAGAGGGAGTGTAGTCAGCTCTGCCCAGGAAGATGAAGAACATGTGGGTGCCACAGCCGTGGATGGGGTGCTGGCTGGGACCGGGGCACAGTGTGGACAAGCAGGTCTCCAGGGCTACCGAGTTGGCCAGGAAGAGGTACCCGGGGGCCTGGAGACCCCCATGACCCAGACAGCAAGGAAGATGGGTGTGTTCCCACAGGTGCCGACTGGCCACATGAGAAGGCAGGCAGTGGAGAGCAGCACCTGAACCCCAGGCTTGGAGAAGGGGTGGGAGAGCAAGGGCCCTGCCCAGCTGGCCTGCCTGCGTGCTCAAAGCTCTGTGAGCTCAGCACTAAGCCCAGGCACCAGCCCTGCAGAGACAGTGGTCAGGACTGGATGCCTCTGCTGGATGCTCCACTCTACCCTGGCCTCAGCCTTCTCCATGCCCTCTGCTCCAGGGGACTTTCCATCCCACCTGAAGCTCACGGCTTACCTCCTCAACACCTCTGCTCTGTCCTCACCCCCACAGCTGACTCCTCGAACCTTTCTTATTGCTCTTTATTTATATTTTGTTTTGTGTTTTGAGATAATGTTTTGCTATGTAGTTCAGGCTGGTCTTGAATTCACTGTGTGTCTTACACTGGTCTCAAACTTGGAGCAACCCTCCTGCCTCAGCCTCCCAAATGTGGGATTACATGCATGTGCCACCACACCCAGCTCACACCTTTTTTATTGTTATGAAATAATATGCAACATAATTATCACTTAAGCATTCGTATGTGTAGGATTCAATGGCATTAACTACTTTCACAATATTGTATAACTGTCACCTCTATCTTCAACAAAACTTGTGAGTCTGCAATGCAATAACTGCTCCTTATCATTCTCTCCCACCCTGCAGGCCCCATCTGGATGAATTTGTTTATCCCATGAACCTCATATAAATGGAATCAAATGGTATTTATCATATTGTGCCCAGTTTATTTCACTGGGCCCAATGAAATTATTTTTAAAATTAAAGTCATTTCAAGGTCCACCCATGTTGTAATATATGTCAATATTACACTATTTTTGTCACTGAATAATATTCCACTATATGTGCTACATATTTTTACTCACATATTTTAGTGCATGGACAATGAGCTACTTCTACTTTCTTGGCTGTTGTGGATAATGGTGCTATAAATAGGTGCACAAATACCTCTTCAAAGCATCGCTAAAGTCTTAACCTCAGTGTACCATTCTCCAAAGCACAGCCTCTTTACTTTCTTGATCCCTGGTCTTGCTATCAAGAGCACGATCATTGGAGTATCTGGGTATTTATTTACCTTGGATAAATGATCAAGAAAGATGACCTCAGAAAACGTCTGGAAGCTTCCACATTCCATGTCCTCATTTGTAGAAGCAGCACTGTAACACCACTCTCAGAAGCGTTAGGAGAGAAACTGGAAGAGTAAATATGACAAAAATGTACAGCAAATATGAAACGGGGAGAAAACTGTTCAAAGGGAATGGGGAACTGGGGATGGGGAGAGGGAAAGAAAGGAAGGAAAAAGGAAAAAATGATAAAAGCAGGCTGAAATGAAAAAAAAAGCTTTGTGAATAAGGAGAGGAGGCGGGGTTTAAAGGAGGGCAGGATGTCATGGGCAGTTCGAATTCCCTATGACGAGTGCGAGCGATGCGTGCATTTAGATTGGACCAATAAGCTCAGTATAAAAAGGAGTGAGGGGGAATGAATGTGCTCAGCCCCAGTAAGCTCCGCATGAGTGTCAACCACAGTCTTCCTTAAGGTCACTCTTCCCTTCACCTTGACATGACCCCGGGGCTACAGCTACCCCATACAGGCCTCCTGGGGGTCCCACCGTGACAAGCTGGCCAGGTCAGTCACCATCCCTCCCATTACCCTTCTGCCGTGCGCCCCCCTCAGCTCCCTGACCTCCATCACCTTCTGTGATGCCCACCATCTCCATCTGGGGCCAAACAGGGCAACAGAAGAACCAAGATTCTGCTGCCCAGTGGCACAGCAGAGATCCAAGGCTGTCACCCACCCAGTCCTCCAAGTCAGCTCCCCTTCTGGTCTTCATCCCAGTCTATTCAGGTCTTCTTGTAAATCCTCCCTCAGAGGAGCTCGTGTACATCTGGTGGAGTCAGCATTGGCTGCTGCACAGAGAGTAGTGCCATGTCTCACATTGTTCTGCTGGTGCGACCTGAAGAGGCAGGGAAGCAGGGCGTATGCTGACTGTGAATCTGTCAGTGAATGCATGAAGGCGTTTGTAAAATGTATGAAGAACATCCGAAGAGATCAAACCCCAGCAGCCCCCCATCACGTAGTGTATCAGTCATTTTGATTTTATTGATCTGGCAGACCTTAGTTGCCTTGTTTACCAAGCCGATACCCAGACAGACCAGCTGTACAACAAAGACTGAATCAAAGAGGAGATCCAGGTGCTCCTCCCTCAGCAGGCCCACAGGCTGGAAAATAATTGAGCTGGAAAGTCTGGGGCTGGGAGGTGGGCTTGGGACCCAGGTGTGCACCATGGGCTGCAGTGGGAGTTCTGTGTCAGCAATCGTTTCCGGTTTGCTACACTCTAGCCAGGAGTGAATGCATTAGATGAAATGAGAGATGTGAGGGTCTTTCAATTGAAAACCCCCATTGGCTTCTCTTTCTTTCTTTCTTTCTTTCTTTCTTTCTTTCTTTCTTTCTTTCTTTCTTTCTTTCTTCTTTCCCTCTCTCTCTCTTTTTTAACTTAAACATTTTATGATGATTCAGATGGATACTGTTCCTTGTCAGAGTTGGTTCCAGCCCTTCAGATCATTCCTATCTGCTTTATGACACTCACTGTGCTAATCTTTGAAGATGGGGAAGGGATGATGACAAAATTTAGTTCTGTCCTCACAAAAAAATCTTAGTGAAGAATAAATGTTCTTTAGTTAAAAAATATCCTCCCTCAGAGTGGGTCCAGCCTCCAACTTCATGGGCGAGAAAGCAAAAGCCAGGTAGCGAATCACAGAATCACCGCACTCCTGGCCCATGGCCTTTCCGCCTGCGCTGGGTGCAGAGCACATGCACATGGGCCCTGGTTCCTCACCCGGCTCCCTGGGGACTGGGCTGCACCCAGGCACCCCTCGGTGCCCCCCGCCTGCTCTCCTGCCCCACTTGGCTTCCTCCAGAAACACTCCTTGTACTTCCTGGGATGTTGTCGTCTGACCTTCCTCTGTTTGGAGGAATCTTGCATCCGCCTTCTCCCGCCACTCTGTGAGCTCCCCTGGCAACAGTCACAGAGCCCTCAGGGGCCTGACCCTAATCAACAGCACCAGCAGTGTCACTTCTGTCCCATTCGGTGCCATGCACTGCACCCCCCCCCCAGAATACTCCTCAGGCCCAGCCGAATGACGTGATTCTGTCCTCCTGTCTCCTGATGCCCATTCCCTGCTCGCTCCCTCGGTGACCCATGAGAGCAGGGTCTCGATCCTTACCCTCCACTTCCCACAGCCTCTTCCTCCAGCATGCACTGCCCTCGGGAAGCTGTTGTCCCAGGGCCACAATACTTGGGCTCCCACATGCCATGGCACCGGCTCCTACTGACCCCCTGTCCCCCATTCTGAGCACAGCTCTGCCGGGCGACCTGTGTTCCCTGTTCCAGATGTGAACGCTGTGAGAAACACCCCACCGTCACCAACCTGAGCACTTGGGCACCCCTGGTCACCTCTGGTTCCACCCTCACTCATCTCTGTAAACCGGCCCAACGCTGGATGCCAGTTCACAGACCGTGATTATTGAAAGTGTGATGGGACAAAATCTTGTGTTGTCATGTACTCAGAATTACTTTATCTAGCTTTCTGTGCACTGCCTACAATCAGAGGAAATGAATTGCACAGCCAGTTCAGGTAGCAGCTAAAGCAGTATGTTAGAGCCATAGGTGCAGACTGAAATAAATAGAAACACAGACGACATGTGAAGGCCATCAGCTTCACAATTCCTGCAGAGCGAACCCTAACACTGCGCGGAGGAGCAGGCAGGCTGCAGATGCTGCTCTGAAGGGCCCCGGGTGGGAGCCAGTACACGGTCCTAACAGCCAGGCCCAAGCTCAGCCAGGCTCATGGGCAAAGAGGGGTGGAGATGGACGGAGAGGGCTGCTTCTCCGCTGTCTCCTCCCGTGGAGGACTGCGAGGCCGCCCAGTCTCCCTCTCTCCAGCAGCCTCAGCTGACTGCTGGCTTCCCAAGACGTCACACACAACAGGCAGGAAAGGAGGACTTTGTACCTAGCACCCCCAGGTCACAGGATCGCCCCCACTAGACCGCATTACAGCTCATTTTCATGGTACTCATGTCTAAAGAGACATCATGGCGAATCACACTGCTGCCTTCCATCAGGCGGAATCCAGTGAACACAGTATTCCTGCAGTTTTCCCCTAAAATGCTTGCTGTGCTTTCAGGTCCAACAAATCAGTCCCTGTAAATCTGACTACCCGGCTGCTTTGGCTTTGCACAGGAAACTCCCCTCCCCTCTCCTTTTCCCTCCTCCCCCCTCCTCTCCCCTCCCCTTCGTCCTCTCCTCTCTCCTGCCTAGGGGCTGTGATCTGGTAACCAGTGGGCTTTGGCACAAATTCACCCAGCAGCAGGGCAGGAATGTGGGCAGTAGCGCCGTGGCCAGTATCCACCTGGAGACTCCAAGAGCCCCTGAAGGCTGAAGTGCCTGCCAGGGACACAGGTTCCCCAACCTCTGCCCAAATGCTTGTTCTGCGTGGATGAAACCCCACGGAGCCCAGCATACTGCATGGAGGCCTTCTCCCCCGAGTCCACTCTGTCCACAGGCTTGAAGCTAGACGGGACACGGCTGGCTTCGCCGGACCCTCACTAATGCCCAGGATGCGGACCAGTGCCTGGCATTATACAGCTGTGCAGAATGTGAAGAGCGAAGCTGTCCTGGGCGAGACTGAGGGGACTGCTGGCCACCCTGGGCACCCAAGAGAAGAGACAAACTTCATCATCCTGCCGTACGTCTTCTGTAGACAGAAGGCTGGCAATACTCTAGAAGCAGCTTGACATGTCACCTGAAGAAGTCATTTTAAGAAATCATCCAGAATGTGGAGCCCCATGGATAAATATGTGTGTGGCAGAGTTAACAAATTTTTACAAGAAAACAAAAGAGCTGCTTAATGAAAGGAATGTTCCAGGCAGCTTGGGGATATTAGGACCAGAGTTAAGGTTATATATTAAAATTAATATTGTACTTCAGAGGTTCACAAAAGGCTTGTGAAATAATGTTGAATGAGAGGACAACTTTGTAGAGCGCAATGCCAGCTATGTTACCACTTACATGAAGCTAAAAACTCTTAACTGCTTTTGAGAGAATTAGGAGATTGCCATTTTCTTCATGCTTTTCTCTTCTTTGCATTTTATGTAAAAAAATTTATCTCTTTAAATTATAAAAATGTTACTGACTTTTAAAATTCCCATGTGAGAGGCTACAAATTGAAATGGCATAAAAACCCAAGTAATTCAACAGTTAGGGCTTAAGTATGGCCACAAAATCTTTATACTGGATAATGGTGTGGTTTATTCATTGATATATTTGTTTATTTTTTGAGGAATGGATAAAAAAGATGTGGTATTTTCATACAATGGAATACCACTCATCCATAAAGTAGGATAAATTAGAGATTTTTTTTTTTAGGCAAATGGATGCAACTTGAGACATACTCATTAGTGAAATAAATAAGACTCACATGTGTGAACATCCCATTGTCTCATTAGTGTGATAAGCTGAAAGAAATTATGTATATAATTTATATATAATCATATATATGATTTTTATCTATGATTTTTCTGAGTTTGCTGAAGAGGAATATTTGTTTAGACAACTGAATGCAGATGTCTTGTGCTCTGGGTGAATGATTTGGGGATAACAATGTGTAATGTATGCACTATTGTTGCCCCCTGATTGACATGTTTTGAAATTTTGTTTTAGTTTTTTTTTTCTTTTTCTTCTTGAAATAAAATGGATTTGGAAAAAAATATTTGCTCATTTTCACACATAACAGGCCCTTAGCCTTAGCTAACCTTTTGTATAACTGCCTTCCTTTTCTTCTTTCTTTCCCTGCATCCTTCCTGTCTCTTTACTTTTGCCTCTTCTTAAAATGAACCCTTTACAGCTTAGCTCACCCTTCAGCCCTTTGAGAGCTGCTGAAAAATTCCAATTTCTTTGTTTTATTTTGTTTTGTTTTGGTCTTTTTGAAACAAGGTCTCGCTATGCAGTTCAAGATGGACTTGAGCTCATTTTGTAGCCCAGGGTGGTCTCAAACTTGCAGCAATCCTCCTGCCTCAGCCTCCTGAGTGCTGGGATGACAGGAGTGCGCCACCACCCCTGGCTAAGAGTTCCAATTCTTTACTCCAGTGAATAGCCATTTCTCCCCGCTGTCATCCACAGATGCATGGCCTGTTTCCCAGAGCTAAACTCGTGCAGTGTCAGATCTCCACGATGTCACAGCTCTCAAACTTTCTACCAGATTTAGTTAAAGGATGTCATTTCAAAAAAAGAACGGGCTCCTGTGTCAGCTATATTGATAACACTGAAACCCTGTGGAATTCACTCTTCTTTTGTTTACAGCATCCCTGTTGCATACCCAGCCTCTGCCGGACACACACTTCCCTTGCATGGACACATGCCTCATCCATCCAGCCGTGCTTGCCACATGGTCACACTTCCATTTGCACACTAGCTGCTCAGAGGCCCAAAACTGAGCTTTATGCTCCAGGGTTAAGCTTGTGTCAGCCCCGACTGCATGAAATAGAGATCGCCATTTCACTCCATTTGTCTTGTAGTCTATGCAGTTGGCTTTGATATCATTGTTTTATTAGAAGACACTCTCGATGAGCATTACAAGAATTCTAAATACTTTACACAACTAAAAATTATTCTTGCCTTTCTGTGTTCATTCAAGGCATTGCCAAATAAATGAAAACCCTCCCCACCTCTTCTGAGGTGCTCAGTGGGTTGAAGGTGGCAGTACTGTGATGATGTGTGGTAGTTCCCTGCTCCCTTTCTTTGTATTTTTTTTATGTTTTCTTTGCAGCCACAAAATCCCCAAGGACGTACGAACTTCTCTCTCCTAGGAAACATGAGTGCTCATGAACCTGGCATCTTCTGTGGGTCTCTTTTGTGGTACCACATCACCTCCCACGACATGGCCAGCACCCCCGAAAGCTTTGGGTGAGAGATTTAGAAAAGAACAGCTTGCAGCCTCAATGTCCTGCGAAGCACTGTCTCACTCACCATCCTAGGTCACCCTGGGAGATCAGGTACACCTGTCCTCCTCTCATCTGCAGCAGGGAAAAGGCCATTTGGAAAGCGGACTTGCTGGGTCACTGGCATGAACAGCGCCCCACACTGGCTAGACAGACTCAAGAGAGTGTTTGTGGAGCCCGTCCAGAGTCTCTGCTAGTTTAGATTTATCCCCTAATGTCTGTTTAGAAAACCAAGGGGCCCTGTCTGTTTGCTGATTGCAACAGGCCTTTCCGGAACT
The DNA here is from genome assembly GCA_004027455.1 of Hydrochoerus hydrochaeris. Taxonomy (NCBI): domain Eukaryota; kingdom Metazoa; phylum Chordata; class Mammalia; order Rodentia; family Hydrochaeridae; genus Hydrochoerus; species Hydrochoerus hydrochaeris. Next base: position 23,155 of record PVLA01013275.1, read on the forward strand.
GTTTTCCCCCTGAAAACAGCACAGCAGAGTCACAGCATCGGCCTGGGCTGAGACCCAGCCTGGGAAATGCATCTCCTCCTGCCTGTGTCATTCTGGACTGAGAACAGACAGCGCTTGCTTGGTGGATGCGTGAGCCTGGGAAAGTGATCCTCGCAGGTCTCGGGGTTCTGTGTAAAATGAGGCTGGTTCAGCAGCTCCGCCATAGGACTGCGGGGCCTTCTGATGAGCTCCCACATGCCCAGCCGTCTGCAGTGCCTGGCGCAGATTTAAAGGACGAGTGATGACGGCCAGCACACTGTGACTGTCAGTGTGTTCTCATAGGTAACCTACACTCCTTTGAAAAATGCAGGGAAGGATCCTTGGAAGTCTAAGTCTTAAAGAAGAAAAGCATGAGATTTCCCCATTAGTTATGTTTTTAAATGAGCCCTAAAAATCTCAAAATTAATCACATTTTATTCTCTCCTACCAGGCTACCAGGAGGCTCAGCCCCCATGGATGAGATGACAGAACTATAGGAGCATTTCTGCATTGTGCTCCTCATAATCCCACCTGGAAGGTTTTCTTTGCCCACTGCCACCCACTCCACCCCACCCCACTCTACCTCCGTGCTCCCCCCCATCTTCTTGACTATGTATTGTTTTTAAGTGAGTACTTTTGTTGTAGTTGTTGCTGGTTTTTGAAACAATCTCCTAATTCACTCTGTAGTTCAGACTGGCCTTGAACTCACTTCATAGCCCAGGATGGCCTCAAATTCAAGACAATCCTCCTGCCTCAGCCTCTCAAGTGCTGGAATGATTGATTCGCCCTACCCTAACTGGATATCGCATTCTTTAACCTGTATTAGTACGTTTGCAGTACATAATAATTATATTAATCTTGAGGACTTGGAACTTGTACATAAAGAGAGTCAAGACTATGTGTTTTTAATGTTTATATTAAATTTATCTGTAAACTGCTTCAAATCTGTGGAAGGACAATCAGAACAGAGTAAACTAAAAGCAAGAAGCAATTTATGAATTGCAACAAATGCTACCACTAGCAACAGAGTATCTCTCGGCTCTCCTCCCTGCAGCAAGGAACTCTGTGCTCTGCACCTCGGTAGGTTCTGCCTGCTCCTCGAGGACCCCAGAGCTCCTGCAGCGGGGCTCCCCCTCCTCTCCCTTCCTCCCATTTCTCATGCTCTGCACAGCTGGGGGAGGAGTGGATGTCTTTATCATTTTTCCACTGTACATGCAACATCAAGAAGAGAATTAGATTCTTTACTTCTAACTCTTTAAGAAAAAGATTTTTAAAAATTCCTTCCCCACCACAACCCTCCCTCTGGTCCTCCCACCAATTTCCATCAGCACCCCAGTCATTGCCTCATTATCTCCATGGGTCAGGACTTCCCAGCAAGAACCTTGAGACCCACCATGGTGTTCCGCTGAGAAGCACCTGGCCCTGAGGTGGAGAAAGTGCCTGTGACCACCAGTAAGGGGGACCTGACACTCAGGAGAGCATCTCAGCTGCAGGTGACTGAGGACTTCAAAGAAATAGGCTTTTTGGGGTTTTTTTGTTTTTGTTTTCATTTTTTTTAATGTGAGGGCTTGCAGTGTAGTCCAGGCTTCAAACTCTCCTGGATTCAAGTGATCTTCCTGGCTCAGCCTGCTGACTTCTGGGAGTATAGTTGTATACCACTGCAGCTGGATCCAAAGAAACACAACACACACATACACACACACACACACACACACACACACACACTCACACACACGGAGATGTAGATATATACAATGGCTTATTGTATACTCTTCTATTATATTTTTGCCAATCCATTATCTCATTTAATTACCATTCCCATTCCTTGACCTAGTTCCATCATGATGTATTATTGTCCCCTATAACACAGAACAAAGTTTAGAGCCCAATTTGGTGCCCTGGACCCTTAGGCAAATCACTTACAACAACATGCTTAGCACAACTCAAGAAAATATGAAGCAAGAAAAAGCTATTTTTGCTGCCTCACAGGGCTTTGTAGACTTATGATAGCAGTAATTCAAAATCCACTGAACTCAGTTGAGTACTATGATTTAGGGAAAAGAGAAAGATCACTGTTGGATAGAGGAGACAGATTTTATTGGGAAGTGGGACTTGAGCAGGCCTTGACATGAGAAAGGCCAGAAAGATATCTGGGCCTGTGAATCTGCTGGCTGAAAAGAAATGAAATAGATGGCATCTGCCCTGTCACCCATTGTCCTGAAACCTTTCAGCCATTTGTTGCTTCTTTCTTTTTCTGACTTTCCCATGCTCGTCCTCACTTTAAGCCATGGGGAGGAGGGAAAGCCAGCTAAAATGTCAAGGGATAGCCTGGGGCTCCCCCCAGAGTTTAACAGAGTGGAGACATTAGTGCTGAGCAGGCTCTCTCCAGCTGTGGAGAGCTGTTATTCCACTCTTAGGCACATTCCCAGAAGAACCAAAAACATCGTACACAGTTATATATGTGCACCCATGTTTATAGAAGCACAGTTTGTAATAGCCAGATCTTGGAAACAACCTAAGTGCCCATCAACCGAGGCATGAATCAAAAAATTGTGGTACTTTTTTACAATGGAGTACTACTCAGCTATAAAGAATGATCACATTGAGATATTTATAAATAAATGGATGCAACTTGAATTCATACTCATAAGTGAAATAAATCAAACTCATATGTATAAATAGCATATAGTCTCCCTAGTGTAAGAAATGGTAAGAGTACAGAAGATTTAATGGTAATCATGGTTCACCATTACATGGCTTTGAAGTCTTATGCTTTCATTCATTGGTTGAAATGATTTTATTCTGTTTTGTTTGATCTTAATATATGTGATCACATGAATAGTTACTTTGAAGAAAAGACAATATGGCACCCATTTTTGATTTAATATCATCTTGCTCTGAAATTCTATCATGCTTTTGTTTTTCTATTACCATTGGTTCTATCATGTTGTATCTTATTGGATTTTAATATGTATGATAGCATAAACAAAATTTTTTATGGAAAATGAGATAATATAGTAGCCATTGTTCATCTTTGGTTATTTGGTTCAGAATGCCTTGTAATACTTTCATTCTCTTGAGTGGTTTTATTCTATTTTGTTATGTTTGACATTATTATGTGTAAAGCTAAGCTCAACTATTTCAAAGAAAGAGACATTATGATAGCTACTGTTAATATCCAATTGTCTTGTTGTGAAGTGCTATGTTGCTTACATTATTCTGTTCTGTTCTGCTTAGATCTGTCCTCTTTTGTGTTACTCTCTTTAAAACTAAAAAGAAAAAACTAAAAGTCCTTCCGTTTATCTCTTGAGCCAATTCTCCCATATATCATGTCCCTAGTCCTGGGCTGGGGAACTTTATTCTAGAATTCCTGAACCACTCACTGTAAAAGTCAGAAGACTGTCACACAGGCCTCTGAGCTTTGGTAAAAATTGCTTTTCTCTCGTTGCTGAGACAAAATATCCAACACTCAAAATGAAGAAAGGAAAGATTTATTTAGCTCACAGTTTGTGGAGCTTTCAGTCCATAATCAGCTGGCTCCAAGGCAGAGTGGCACATGGCAGAAGGACAACACTTCAATGCAGCAGCCAGCAAATGCAGCAAGAGCAGGCCAGGGATTTAGCTCAGTGGCACAAGTGCTTGCCTGGTAAGTGCAAGGTTGTTGAGTTCAATCTCTGGTACCCCCCCCCCAAAAAAAGCAGCAAAAGCAAAAAGGGGGGAGAACAAACTTCTCCCTTATATTGTAAGAAGCCACCCCCACCTAGGGCGGGGAATAGCACTCACACCACCTCTGCCCCTCCTCCTGCACAGAGTGAGGATGTTTACAAAGTGAGGCCCTTGGCTCACTGGTGAGTCACTTAGTTAAACTAAACTTCTCAAGCTGACACAGTGAATCAACCATTAGCCAAGCCTCCGCCAGTCATGATGTGGGTTCTCAGTAAGTGTTTCCTTCCTATTCCATTCTTTCCTGCTGTTTGTTTTGGAGCAGACCCTCTGATCATTCTCCTGGCTCTTCATTACTATGATTAACACCCACCCCAAAGAATAGTTTAAAAATGTCTATATAGAAGACATACGATTGATTCTCACATCTGGTTACTATCTCATAAATGGGGAGACAAGCCTGCAGAAGACAGATGGCTCTCGAGCTGAACCTCCCTATTCCTCAGACGCTGAGTTTTGGTGTTATTCTTTTTCCCCGTACATTCAGCAACCTGTTTTTATTCTGCTCAGTTAGTGCTGCATATTCACCCTAACCCTATCCCCCTCCTCTCACACACTGCCTTCCCACCATCTGTGCTGTATGGGCTCCGCCAGGTATATTTTTCATTCATCTCACACACTTACTCTCACAAGCACAGCTGATCTTACATTTCGAAGAATTTCTTATTCCACTCTGACCAAAACTTTTTTTTTTTTTTAAATCGGTACCAGGGATCGAACTCATGACCGCCTGCTTGCAAGGCAGGTGCTTATGCCGCTGAGCTAAATCCCCAGCCCCTGACCAAAACTTTAAAAATTAACTTTTAAATTTCTTATTCATGTGGTATCACATTGAATTATTACTGTCTGATTCGCAACACAATTTCCTAAGTGACGGTGGCACTACCTGTTGGGAAATAATGGGCCTGCTCCAGGGTCCTGTGTCACCAGCCGCATGCTTGTGGACCTTTCAGTGTCACCGCACTTTTACCGTGTTGAAGACACCCATCTGTATGTGCACGCCAGGTTTCTCCTCTGTTTACAGCTGATCTTTTCACTTGGGATCTGATAGCCAAAGGGAGTAGCCAGATAGTCATCGTCTCCATCTTTTCAGAGGATACTGAGAGGCTAGACTGCTAATACAGACCACTGGGGCCAAGAAATGTAAATTAAATTGTTCAACCACCGTCTTTCATTTATTAGTCTGCCAACCAAGCCAAACTTTAATATTGTGCTTGGTTTGAGTCTTTGAAAAATAATGATTTGCAGCGGCAGTGAAGGTAGTCGGTAAAAAAAAGGAAAAGGCTTAAAACCACAGGGAGATGATTTAATAATGTTTAAATGCTATTGGTTTGTCAACACAGGACAGTTTTCCAAGCTGAGTGGGGCTTAAATGCATTATACCATCTGTAAGTTTGAGACTTTCCAAAGAAATATAAACATTTTCACTTTAAATTTAGTAATTACATTGCAGGAGTCCAAGTTTAGAAATGAATCTAAAATATATCAACAACCACCAAAGCCTTCCAGACAAGGTAAAAATCATAACATAACTTTAATAGGGAATAATGAATACAACCTAACTAGATTCAGTTAATGAAATCATATATAATTGTTTACAATTATATTTACAAACAATACAATAACATGTAAATATTTATGATACAATAGTAAATAAACCAACAGATTATGATTAATAATCCCCATTAAAAAAATCCAGACTTTGAGTCATGAGCCTTATGGACTTTTTCCTGTTTTGTTCAATATTCTTCAGGAAGTATCAGTATTTTTATCATTTTGATTACATGCAGAGTATGTGAAAAGAGAAACAAGATTTGTCCTCAGACTGAAAACAGCACTTTGCAAATTTTCACAGCAAAGTCATTAGATTATGCAGATCTTTTAAGAAGCGTTCATCCAATCACAATGGACCGCTGTATTTTCAGCAAGAGAAATGTCATCGTGTCAATGTACCACTGGTCTAAAGCATAAGCACCTCGGGTCAGGGATGTGCAGATCAGGCCACTCTGGAGTGGTTGCCTCACGCACGGATATGCTAGGCACGCCCCTTAGGCATATTCCGTTCCACGTGTGATATCCAGCTCCTCTTTCTGCTTCCTTGGAGGCAGCTTCTGAATTTGGCCTTGTACACACTCACACACGTTCGGATGCAGCAATCACAGCTCCATTTTCTTTTCATAGTTATGGCAGCTCAAAAAAAGCAAACAGGAAAAAAGGTAAAAATCAAGGCTAGCAGCAGAGCTATCTTGAGTTCCCGATGATGTTCTGAGCATTACAAATTCATGCCCAGTGTTTACTTGGATGTCAGGCACTATTCTGAGCATTTGACCAACTAACTCATGGCTCACCAGAAGCAGGAAGCAAATGCTATTATTATCTTCATGTTATTCGAGGGAATACCGAAACACAGATTCTAATTCCAGTGAAAGATCGCGGATCCTGTACATTTTACCCTCTACCCCATGGTGACTCCCAACAGTCACACCTCTACATTTATCACCTTTGCCAGTCAGTCTTTACTTTTTTTTGTCTTTTTGAGAAAAGGTCTCACTTTGTAGTATAGGCTGACCTTGAACTCACTGTAGCCAGGCTGGCCTTGAGTTCACAGTGATCCTCTTGCCTCAGCCCCCCAAGTGCTGGAATTATAGGTGCAAGTCAGTCTTGTGTACGTGATCTTGTAGGAGAATAATTACTTACAGTATTTCATCTATATGAAAAATACATCAGTGGAGGAGCTAAAGATGGCTGATCAGTGAGCAACAAAATACAAATCCTCCCCAGAGAAACAACTCATATGCCAGAACAAAACATCCTGGAGAGATCCAGACAGAGGGAGATGGATCCTCTGGAAACAGGAAGAAATTAAAATGAAAAAAGCTCATCAAACATACAGTCTTGGGGCTACAATTGGAACAGCTAAAATTACTGGACATGGCACTTTCCACTGTGACCCACCAAGTTCGTGCTGGTCTGAATTCATGCTGTCTAGCAGACCCACCCAAACTCGTTCCTGCCACCACTCACAGGAGCCACAGCCATGCTGAAGTCAGGGGTTGGTGAGCCCAACAGAGAACAGAACCAGCAAAGGGACCTTCATGAATCCACAGTCAGTGCTGGGAATAAGACACCCCCCCCCCAGGAAGGGCGCGACTAAATGGGCAACATGTTGGAATTGGGTAGGAGGAGCCTAAACTAGGAACGACAGTGACTTCAGTTGGTCACTCCCTCCCCAGAGCAGATTCATGGGATTTGCTTGGACTGGGTCATGGCCCTGGCCAGAACCCAGTAAGCCATCCCAAATCGATTCCCTGCACCTAGCACACACTGACCTGGTGAAGGCCCCTAAAGTTTAACTGGCCGGGTGGGGAGGGGCCAGCATACACAGCCCCTGCTTACACCTCAGTGACAGGAGCAAATGGGAGAGGGCAGAAATCCCTTACCAGCATGCTTCAGAAGAACCATAACTAACAAGGAAAGAGGCTGAGACCTCCACTATACACCTGTATGGAAGAAACCAAAACCATGACAAGAGAGAGAAAGAAGAAAACCCCCCAACCCAAAACCCTGAGAACACTGATCCAGGAGAGGGATAAACAAAAGAGACTGAGGGCAGCAAACATGCAACATCAGACATGGCTGTAATGGACATTAAGAGATATCTTCGGGACCTTGTAGATGACCTCAAAACTGAAGTATTAAATCAGGTATAGCAAGATATAAGTAGATTAATAAAAGAAATGTTAAGCATCTCTCAGGAAGACATAGATGGAAGAAGGAATACAAAAAAGCAGAGAAACATTTGATAAAGAATATAAAGAAAATATAGAATACTTGCAGCAGATTCAAAGAGATTACCAGGAAATTTAAAATTCCATTGAAAGCTGTCAAAACACCTTAAAAGAAACTAAGGATAGACTATCAAAACTTGAAGACAAGTTTACAATGTGGGATCATGAAAGGAACGATCTCTTAAAAATAACAAGGAAACAGGCAGTAACAATACAAAGGCTAGAAGACGACAAGAGAATCTATTACTTAAGAATAAGAAATGTGAACGAAGAAGAGGAATACAAACAGGTGAATTCAAAGGCTATTCAAGGAAATAATTAAGGAAAACTTCCCATGCATGGGAAAAGCAAATGACATTCAGTTATGTGAGGCATACAGAATTCCAGCCACCTACAACCAAAACAGAGCTACATCCAGACATATCATAATCAAGATACCAGAAATTCAATATAAAAACAGAATATTAAAAGCCATCAGAGAAAAGAAACAGATTACCTATAAAAGAAAACCCATCAGAATCACGGCTGACTTCTCGATACAGACCATCAAATCAAGAAGAGCTTGGAGTGAAGTACTCCAAGCCCTGAAAGAAAATAACCTCCAGCCCAGATTGATGTACCCTGCAAAACTCTCTCTCAAAATTAATGGAAAAATAAGATGCTTCCATGACAAAGAGGAGCTGGGGGAGTTCGTGACCACCAATCCAACTCTACAAAAAATACTGAAGGACATTCTAGAGAGAATGAAAAATAAAAACACCAGGACTCCAGGAACAGTGGCAGAGAGGCCTCAATGAATGGGGCAGACAGTGAAATGAAGGAGAAAAGTAGACAACCAATGGCAGAAACATAGCATAGCAGAAATGAGACAGAGAAGATTGGCTATAATCTCTAATATAGATGGCCTTGATACACTAACAAAAAGAAACACAGGCAGAGTAGATCAGGAGACAAGGTTCATCAAGATGCTCTGAATAGGAAATATAATCAACCCAAAAGTGGGTTAATGAACTGAAAGTCAAAGATGAGAAAACAATGCTCTATGTGACAGGGAACTAGAGAAAAATAGGGACAGCTCGACCATCAGCTGCAGATAGGTCGAAAAGTCACAACACTCTTGTGCTGTGGAGAACTACTCAGCATAAGGAAGGAAAACCTTGAGGCTTTAGTAGGTAAAGGAATACAGCACAAGATCAAGCTTGGGGGTAAAAAGGTTCAGAACCACTTAAGTAGATAGTGGGTTGCCACCCTAATCTAAAAACTAAAGGAGGTAGTGGGACCCAAAATGTACAATACACCCTGTGAAAGTGGAAGGGAAGGAATTGTCTAAAAAAGGAAGGCAGAGGACATTGTTAACAGTGTATCAGGATTTTAAATCCACATTATTCTTTTTGCTCTATTTAGTTTGATTTTATTCTGATCCAGTCTGTCTACTTGTACTAGATTTGAGGGCACAGACAGCTATCCCCAAAATAGCAGGATATACTATGGTAACTATCCTTAATTTCCTAGTAACTTAATCTGAAGCCCTGTAAAGCTTGTACTGTCTTATTATGACTGATCTTATTTGAATCTGCTTTGTTAGATCGCTATTTTGTCTTGACTGATTTTATTCAAATCTGGTATGCTTGATAGTATCAAGTCTGAAAGTAGAGGCAACTACTCTGAAGACGACAAGATTCAATGGGATACCCATTCTGGTTTGATTATTAACTGCTTTTGAAGTCCTATAATGTCTCCAATGTTTTGTTTTTATTAAAATTGCTATGTACTGCTATGTTCAATTATACTTTGCCTGATAATATAGACAATTCTATTGAAAATAACAAGAGACATCATAGTAACTACAGTAAGATCACTCAGTATTGTGTCTTTTTCGTTTTGTGTTTTTCTAGGAATTTGTTTTGTTGCCTTGCTTTGATTTGTTTTTCCCTCTAATACAGAAAGGATAGGTATACATGCAGAGATTCATGCATGTGTAGAACTTCTAAACAGTTTACGAGAATTGATTATATAATACATGATGTAATGAACAGATACATTGAAGAAAAAGAGACACTAAGATACCCAGTGCTAATTCTGTAGCATCATGATATAAAATCTACCAATACTATTATTCTCTATTCAGAGTAATATTAGTCTGTTTTCTTTTGTTTTAATTTTGACATACATAAAGGTATGGACAGCTATTTTAAAGAGAATGAGGGACATTATGGCAGCCATTGTTGACTTCCCTATTGTCTGGTCTTGAAGACCTAAAATGTCATCATCATCCTGTTCTGATTAGTTTAACACTATTTTGTTTGGTATGAATTCACTGTGTGTGAAGATATGGATTTGGAAGAAAACAAGAGACAATATAATAGACAGTGAAGATATCTGGTGGTCTTGCTTTCAAATCTGTGTTTCTTAAATTGTTTTCTTATGATCTGTTTTGTTCTGTTTAATTTTACCCTCTTTAAAATAAAAAAGAAACCATAGTGTAAATATACACTGTTAAGAGAAATAAGAAGCTTTGCATCTATAGTTATAAAAAAAATTTTTTTTGGTCTTTTTGAGACAGGGTCTCTCTATGCAGTTCAGGCAGGTCTTGAGCTCACTTTGTAGCCCAGGCTGGTCTCGAACTCACAATGGTCCTCCTGCCTCAGCCTCCCTGAGTGCTAGGATTACAGGTGTGAGCCACCACGCCTGGCCTTATCTTTATAAATTTTACTTACCTAAATTAAATAAAGAAGAGGAAACCCATCATCAGAGGAATTTTTCCCCCCCAAACAAATCCCATCTTTGTTTCAGGCTGATGGAAAATCTCGTTGTAAAGAAAGATTTGTGTTAATATTGTTTGGCTAGTATTGCATGCCTATATCTTGTACTCTGAGAAACTACTAGGAAGACAAAAATATGCACTGTATTAATTATTGCTACTCTCTTATTAGCCTGTTCTCAAACTGTTTTATTTTTGTTTCTATTTTTTTCTCTTTAAAATATAAAAAGAGCAAGGTGTTTTCTCTTTAAAATATAAAAAAAGCATAGATGAGGGAGAACAAGGAAGGAAGTTAAACCCCTCACCAGTGAGCCTGCCTGCACATGGGCTGGAGAGAGAACAACCTCCCCCCACACACACACTCCACTGTAAGCAACCCGCTGATTAGAAAGAACTGTATTGTTTAACTTTGCAAGCCTAAAGCCAAGCTTCTAAAAACTATGTAAAGGACAATACACAATATAGTCACCACTGTAGCTTGCCTACTATCTTATCACTGATTCAGATCATTTCATTGTTCTATTTCATTCCCTTTTAAATTAAATAAAATATATATAAATAAATACCTTTTACTACAGAAAAGAGAGAGAAAGAAATGAAAGGAAGGAAGGAAGGAAGGAAGGAAGGAAGGAAGGAAGGAAGGAAGGAAGGGAGGGAAAGAAGGAAGCTACCAGGTGGTAAAGTTATGAGATGGTTCCCCAAGTGCCTGCTCCCTGGAGCCAGGAAGTGGAACACATCATCTGGAAACCAGAAGCATAGTGCTCCAGTCTCCTAAAACTCCTCTCTGAGGGCTTCCAGGCATCATGTCCTTCCTTTATTGGAATCCCCACTAAATTCACCCATTGAATGCCTATTGTTATGGTTTGAGTATGGATGTCCCCCCAAAGCCTCATACAGTCAAAGTGGCATACTTTTCCCTTCTTGCTCATTCACTTTTGTTGCTTCTGGTATCTGCCACAGTTGCCAAGTTGTTTCTCAGCTCTACCACCCTGCCTTGGAGCCAGCTGATTATAGATTGAAATTTTCAAAAACTGTAAGCTAAATAAATCTTTCTTTCCTAATTTTGGAGGTCAGGTATTTTGTCTCAGCAACCAGAAAAAAGTAACCAACACAGAATTTGTTACCAGTGGAGTGGGGTTGTTGCTGTGACTGTACCTGACCATGAGATTCAAGAGCCTTTGGGAAAGGCTTGTGAGAAAAACTTGGAAAGCTTTGGAGATGTCATCTGAAAGGATAGAGCTGGAATGGCTTAAACTGTTCTGTATGGGAGAGTCTGGTCAGAGCTCAGACAACCAAAAAACCAGTAAAGATCAGGCTCAGGAGGTTTCTTCTGGGAAAAAAGGATTTCACTGGTTGTTGGACTCCAGACCACTTGTGTTATGTCTTGGAAAAGTTTGTCTGCATTTTGCTCCTGTCCACAGATTTTTGTCTGAGACTGAGATTAAGGGCAGAAGACTGATTAATCTGGCAGAAGAAATTTCAAAACAGTCAAATGTTGAGGTGGTGGCATGGCTATTGTTACAGGCTTTTAGCCAGATTTGTGTTGCAAATCAAACAGCCTAAAGGGTGATTTAAAATGTTGTGAGCTTGGCTGGGGAAAAAATGCCAGTAAAGCTGTGGACTGAAAATAGAGAGCTGAGATCTCTATTGTTGAGAAGGAACAGGAGAATACAAAAAATGGCCTTAGGGCATCACAAGCAGCAGCAGGTCCCCATGCTTTACAGCCTCAAAACTGCAAAAGTGAAACAGTTTGCTTGGAGGAGAAAGCTGCAGAGCACCATGTTCCAGAATGGCAGCAGAGACCACATGAAGCTCCAAAACGTCTGTGGCTGCACCAGGTTCCAGAATGACAGTGGCATAGAGAATCTGTTCCTCAGAATCAGGTTCAGAGTGCTCAGCCATCCAGGAACTCAAGCCCTATGGTCAAGAGGGAGAAAATCCTGGCTACTGGTCCACCTAGCAGCAGAACTCAGCATCATCCACATGGTGCAGGTTTTAGGTGCATATAGAATGCAAGAGTTCTGAGGGTTAAAAGGCTTCAACCCTGATTTCATAAGACCTAGGAGGTCAGGCAGTATGCTCCTGAGAGGGCAGTGGGTGAAGCTGTGAGTGTGAAGCCAAAGGTGCAGTGGAAATCCAGAGATTTTAGAAAAGCCAGGAACATGGATTGTCTATGGAAGCCTGCAAAGGGAGAGCAAAGCCACACCAAGAGAAAATCTATGGAAGCTACAACCACCAGAAGTGCCACAGAGGTAGAGTTGAACAAACCTTTTGGAGCTTACACTTTGACACAGATTGCTTGAAACTTCAAGACTTAATGTTTGCCCTGCTGAGTTTTGGAATCACTTTGGTCCCAATCTTTGTATCCTCCTGTGTGTAACATTTGGAATGGAAATTTTTATCTTATGCCACTGAATACTGGAAGTATTTACCTATCTTTTCATTTGTACAAGGGAATGCAGCTAAGAGTTTGTTTTAAGTCTCAGAAAAGGCTTTGGACTAGGGGCCTTTCAGCAATGCTGAAACTGTTAGGACTTTGGCAACTCTTGGAGACGCACTAAATATCTTTTGCATAAAGGATATGCATAAGTCTTTGGGGACCCAGGGGTGGAATGTTATGGTTTAAACCTGGATGTCACCTCAAAGCTTCATGCAGCCAAGGAAACCTACTTTTTCCTTTTTGACCTTTTAGCTCTTGTTCCTTGCAGCCACCATGAAAGGCTACACCACTGTGCCTTAGTCCACTGAGCATGGACTGAAACTTCCAAAAACTGTAAGCTAAATAAAGCTTCCCTTCCTTCATTTTGGGTGTCAAATATCTTGTTTCAGCAATGAGAAAAAAAATAACCAAGATACCTACTGACTCTGTGCTCCTGGCACTGATCTTGGGGATGTACATACAAAGCCAACAAGACAGGAAATGTCTTTGACCTGATGAGTTTGACCTGATGAGGTTGTGAGAGGGAACAGATGGTGAATTAGCAAAATAAGTGAATAACATCATTCTAGGGAATAAATGCTGTGTGTGAAATAAAGCAGTCATAAAATGGAAAATGATTTGGGTGGGGTTTGGGCAACTTTAGTTGAAGAAGTGAAGGAAGGAACTTTTGAACAGAGACCTGAAAATATAAAATGAGGATCAAGAAAGTACTCAGAATGGAGGATCCAGCCTAAATGGTGTTTTGGGGCTAAAGTCTAATAAATCACAGGAAGAGCCACGTGGATAGAGGAGGATAAGCTGTGGGGAGAGCAGAGAAAGGAAACTGCAACAGGTACTGCAGGATGCTGAGAGTCATGAAAAATATAGTGAATGTTTAAATGTCTTTTTCTACAGAAAAAGACACATTGTCATTAATCCCCCTCAAATATCCCCTTCCTTGCTTTAAATGCCATTTATCCTATCATTCTGACCATTCTCTGCAGCAGCTCTGGAGTCTTCTTCAGTAAGTGTCTTTAGCTCTGCTGTCCTGGATGCCTCAATGTCCTGAAATGATTCCAAATGTTGACCTTTCATGGTCATTCTGACTTTGGGGAGGAGCCAGAAGTCACCTGGTGCTGGATCTGGAAAATGAGGTGGATAAAGGTGCATTATGTTTTCCACAAGCTGCCTTTCCATCGGATGGCACTCAGTGGCACCTATCACCTCATAAAGACACTCACAAAGAATGACTTCCAGAAATGCTTCAGAAAACAGCAAGAAGGGGTCAGTGTATTTGAAGCAAAGGGAGCATCCTGAGGGGGCGGTTAATGACAATGCATCTTTTCCTATAATACATATTTTTATTCAATCACATGTCATATCTTCAATCAGCCCTTACTGTGTACCAATTCCCCTAAACAGATGTCATTATGTATCACAAACACATCCCAATAAAACTCTTTGTTAAAAGGTTAGAAACCACTGGAGGTTTCTAAGCGCTACATGCTAGCCCTCATCTTGTAAGGAGGCCACTTAACTAGTGCTGAGAACATAGTAGAAGAGATGTGACACAGGCATGTGGCCAGGATGCCAGCCTGCATGGGGAAGATGGGTCCTCCTGCCAGCCCACCTTGCCCCTTCCCACCAGGAAGCTCATGTCCCAAGGTTTTCATGGATATAAGAAAAGTATGTCAGATGCTCTTGTCTAGCAGGTGACTAGATCTAACTGGGTTCATACCAGAAATAATTAAATTAAATTAAATTTTTAAAAAGCAGTTTGGGATGTTTCCTACACCATCTTTATTCACAGTGGTTGCCACAGTAGAAAGTCAAAGGAAATTTGACCTGTGAGATATGTTAATAGAACTAGCAGCTACTGGTACTTATTCTGGGAAGATTCTTGATTTAGTATGCACTTGAATTATTTATTACTCAATGTCACCTTTACTTTACAGATGGTAAACTGGGGCTTCCAGAATTGAATAACTGGATCAAAATCACATGTCTTAAAAGAAGCAGATCTGGGTATGGTGGTGCACACCTGTAATCCCTGCACTTGGGAGGCTGACAGAGAATCATTGTGAGTTTAAGACCAACCTGGGTTACAAAATGAGCTGTAGACAAGCTAGC
>PVLA01013276.1:0-37949 GCA_004027455.1 Hydrochoerus hydrochaeris
CCACATTGGCTACAATTTCTCTGAAGCAAGACTGTTTGGTTCTTCTAGACAGTGCTGGCTACAATTATCTGGTGATCACTGGGTGTGCTGTTCAGCACTATCTGTTGGATCACTGATGGCTGGTGGAGTGCATGCGGGAACAGGGCTGGGCGCTAGCTCCTACCTGGTTACCAGTGGGGATCTTTGATGATGCCTCCTGGATCAGGGGCATGGGGCAGGGCAGGGGCAGGGCTCAGGCCAAGCAATTTCCACAGGTCTCCTCCCAGCTAAGAGCTGCTGGAGGGAGCTGGCCAATGCTCGTTCTAGAGTTATCTGGCCCCACTCCAAAATGGCTCCCAGAAAATCACTGTCTCCTGCAGGAGGACTGAACCCTTTACACTCACCACAAGCCAGAGCAGTCCTCTGCATCCACTGCTCCCCTCCACCACCATGTCTCTTTGGAGAAGCCTCTGGCCTTGCCAGCCTACACTGTCACTGTGATTGTGCATCCCCACATTCCAACAGCACCTCTCATGTAGTGGGTGTGGCTCCAGGCAAAGGCACTGCCAGCTTCCATCTTCTTTTTGTTTAAGTTTTTCTTTTTTATAGTCTCTGTAGGATTCAATTCTCACTTTAAGTTCTTCCTGGGTACCAGGGACCCATTTCGTTCTTGTCTTTCCCACGATGCTATACTTCAGCATCTGAACTGTTTCTCTCAGAGAGGCTGTTTACTCTGCTGCTACTGTTCTGGCATCTTCCCAGAAGTTTTAATTTATTTTTCCATATTGCTCTTGCTTCTTTATTGGTATTGCTTCATTGTTTTACTTTATGCTTTAAGATTTTCCTCCCTTGATATGCTCCCTGTTTTATAAAGTGCTTCTTCCTTTTTGTTTGTTTACCTTCTTTTCTCCCTATTCTTTTGTCTCCTCTTTCCCTCATTTCCTCACCCCATTGTCTTCCCCATCCTCCTCTCCGCTTATCTAATGACATATATACAACAGGACCCTGTATGGCTGCACTGAGAATAAAAATTAACTGGTGCTATAACAGGTATGCCAGGCTGATCTTTTAATAAAAATGGGCCTAGAGAATCCAAACAAAACTACCTCCAAATATATTAACAGGTCTCAACAATTTCACAGCCTCCCTCAATGTCTAAATACACTTTCATATATCTGCATACTTCTCACTTACACAAATATACTCACAAACTGCCTCAACATTGGCCCTTTACCCCAGCTATAAAAATGATTCTAACAGCCTAACTTCCTGTCTGTTTTTACCTATTGACACTTCTCTTATTTTCCTTTCTTACCATTAATATACCACCTTTCTTTTCCCCTTCTTCTCTCCTTCCTATCACTCTCCATGTCCCTGAAGCACACCAGTCAGCATTATAATATAGTTCATAGGGAGTATAATGAAATTATCAGAACAAATTTTTATGTCTGATTTTTTATTTTAAGACTGATATATGGTTGTATATATGGTTAACACTATTATACATATATTACGTATATGTGGTTAACACTATTATAACCATTACAAATTCTACTCTTGTAACACAGTGTCAGAGTCCAACCAGCTAAATTGAGTAGACTGAAGTGATAAACAACACTTCTTGACAAATAAAGCCAAGAATCCCTAACTAGAAAAAAAGAAACTAACTAAAGTGATCTTCATACCAACAACAAACTCTCTTTACTCCTTTTGACCTCATCCCTCAGCACACACATGAGTAAAAAGGAACATGGAAAAACAAGGCAACAAAGTGCCTCCAAATACTCCCAACTTTCCCAAGGCAGATCCAAGGAGCACAGATGGAGGGGAAACAAAACACCAGATAGCTATGCTGCACAAAATGATTAGTGAAGAAGGAAAGAAACTCAGAGAGTTCAAAGATGACATAACTCAGAAATGAAGCTTTCAAACAAACTGATCAGTGTGGCTCTGGAAGAAAAAAATTAAAATTTTGACCAAAGGACTAGGGGTATAGCTCAGCAGCACAAACACCTGACTGGAAAGCTCAAGGTCTTGAGTTTGATTCCTGATTATTAAAAAAAATTGACCAAAACTGTTCAAAACATGAATGGCAAGTTTCCCAAAGAAATAAACTCTGTAAATAAAGAAGTGTCAAACTGAAATCCCAGAAATAAAGACTACTGTCAAATACATAAACAGCAGAAATGACCAGTGTAAAGAAAGAATTTCAGAAATTATGTACGAAATTAAATCACATGATACTATACTCAGAGGAGCTAAAAACAATTAGAGAGCAAGGAAGATTCATCCAATAGCTACTAAGAGATCAACATAAGGTTAACTGGATTTAAGGAGAAGTTAGAAGACAGCACACATAGAATTTAAAAATCTTACAGAAATCATAGAAAAACTTTCAAATATGGGGAAAACCCATCATATAGGAAATGAGGCTTACAGAATGCCAAATAGCTACAGTGAAAAAAAGAAGCTTCCTATGACACACCACAGCAAAAATCCCAAAAGTCCAACACAAGTACAGAATCTTAAAAGCTATCAGAGAACAGTAAAAAATCTCTTATAAAGGAAATACACTGGGATTGTTCCATATAAGAATTTTCAACACAAATTTTAAATGCCAAGGTAGCTTGTAGTAAAGTGTTTCAGCCTCCAAAAGAGAACAAGTTCCAACCCAGTCTAATACATGCTGCAAAACCATCTTTCAAAACCAATAGAGAAATAAGGGCATTTCATGACAAAAAACATCTTAAGGAATTTTGATAAGTGCTGGTTTAGTACTCCAAAAACTACTCAAGAATATCTTTAATAGAGACAGTAAAGCCAGAAAAACCAAAAAGTTAGATGAAATGAATACATCGAACAACATGAGTAGTTAAACTAAATAAAGGAGAAAAATAATGGAATCAAAAACAGAAAAGAATACAATGACAGGAATAAATCAATATCTTTCAGTAATAACTCTCAGTGTGAATGACTTCAGCAACACAATTAAAATACACACATTGGCAGAGTGGATCAAAATATAAAACCCAATGATCTGCTGCTTTCAATAGACTCATATAATTCAAAAAGAAACTTATAGACTAAAAACCAAAGAATGGAAAACAATATTCCATGCACCAGAACCCCATAAGTAAGCAGGGGTAAAAATTTTATGCTTAGAAGAGGCAAAGCAAGTCACTGCATCTTAGTTAAGAGAACAATTGAACAGGAAGAGATAATTGTAAATATATGTGCACCAAATATCAGTTCACCTAGCTCTGAAAAGAAACACAACTGGACATAAAAGATCAAATAAATACCAACACAATCATAGTGGATGATCTCAATACCCCATATTCACAAATAAACCAACTAAACAAAAAATTAACAAAGAAATTTCAGAGTTGAAACACATTTTCAAACAAATGGGCTTAATATCTCTCCACAGAGTATTCTACCATATCTCAACAGAATTCACATTCTTCTTAACAGCACATAGAACTTTCTCTAAAACAGATCACACACTAGTCCATAACTAAATGCAAAAGAGACAAACATCCTATATATACCATCAGATCATAGAATAATGAAACTAGAAATAAAAAATAAAGTATACCAATACTTGGACATTAAATAATGCACCCCTGGCCACTCAATGCATCACAAAAGAAATCAAAATAATGCCAGTAAAACATACCAAAAATTATGTGACACAATGAAAGTAGTCCAAAGAATAAATTTTATTGCTGTGAGTGCTAACATTAGAAAAACAGGATGATCTCAAATAAATAACCTAATCATGTACTGCAAAATACTAGAAAAACAAGAACAGTCCACATTCAAACCTTATACAAAAGGAGAAATCATAAATAACAGAGAAGTTAAGACTAAAAATATCAACATAAAGAATCAATGAGTCAAAGACCTGGTTCTTTGAAAGATTAAACAAAATAGACAAACTCTTAATCAAATTTGCCAAAAGAAGGAAAGAAAAAACCCACATCATTGCAATTAGAAATGAAATCATAATGAACACTGTTGAAATCAAGGAGCTCTTCAGTAACTACTATGAAAAGCTGTAGCACCACAAATTAGAGGATCTTAAAGAAATGGACAGATTCTTTTATTTTTGAAAAGAATAAAACCAAATGAGAAAAAAAATGGGGCCAGTCAAAACAAATGGATGGACATAGTACATGACTTAAAACCAAAATGCGAGGTGATGTACAATGGTTACCATGATGTTGCTTGTTATCTTCAATAGAATTGCCATATCATCAGGCACAATAAAACTGAACATAGCAATACAGAACAAAATCAATAAAAACAAAATATTGGAGACATTATAGGACTTCAAAAGAAGGTAATAGTCAAACCAGGATGAATAGCATAGTGAATCTTATTGTCTTCGGAGTAGTTGCCTATACTCTCAGACTTGATACTATCAAACATAACAGATTTGAATAGAATCAGTCAAGACAAGACAGTGATCAAACAAAACAGATTCAAATAAAATCAGTCAATTCAACCAGGGGAGCCAGACCAGCCAAAGGGGAAGCCAAGCCGGTGCTGTGCCACAAGGTGAGTTGCAGCTTACCAGGGCAGGCCGGGAAAAGTTTGGGACCATCCATCCCAGCAGCTGGGTGTCTGCCCAGCTCCCTTAGGTCATTGGACTAGGCTCCAGAGGTTCTACGGGCTTGAGTGGACTGTGCCCAGCAACCTTCATTCAACCAGGGGATCCAGGCCCGCCGAAGGGGGAGCCAACCTGGCATGGTGCTGCACCACAAGGTGAGTTGCAGCTTGCCAGATCAGGCCAGGAAAACTTTAGGATCATCAATCCAGGTGGCTTGGTGCCAAACAGCCCTCTTAGGACACTGGATTAGGCTCCAGAGGTTCTGCGGGCTTGAGTGGACTGTGCCCAGTGACATTCATTCAACCAAGGGAGCCAGGCCTGCTGAAGGGGGAGCTAAGCCAGCACCACACTGCAAGGGAAAGCTTTAGAAAATCACTGGAAACATAGAAATATAGGGAAATGACAAAACGAAAGGCCAAAATGCAGTCTCAAACCTCCAGCCCATCCCAAGAAAACCTAAGAGCCATGTACATAGAAGAAAATACTACACATACACCTGAAATGCATGAAATGATATTGACTGAAATAAAGAAGCAAGTACAGGAAGCTATGAGGGAACTCAAATCAGAAATATTCTTCCAGGTAAAAGAAGAAATTATAAAAGTAGTGAAAGACATACTGAATGCATCCAATGAAGACACAGCTAAAAAAATTAGAGGAACAAAGCAAAATGATAGAATCCCTGAATGAACAGTTTAAGAGACAAACAGAATGCATTAAGCAGATTCAAAGAGATATACAGGAAATCAAAAAATCTAATGAAAGTTGAAAAAACCTTCTCAACGAAAGTGAAGATAGAATCTCAAACCTCGAAGATAGGATTGCAGCTAGTGAACAGGAAAGGAAAGATCTTCTAAAAATAACAAGAAATCAGGAAATCACAATTCAACTGCTGCAAGATGATGCAAAGAAAAATAATATAAGTTTTATAGGGATAAAAGTAAAAGAAGGGGAAAACACAAATGATATCAAGAGGCTATTTACAGAAGTAATAGCTGAAAACTTCCCAAACATGAGTATGGAAACTGACATACGGATTAGTGAGGCATATAGAACTCCAAATAGCCATAACCAAAACAAAACTACACCCAGATATATAATAATCACCATCCCAGAAATCCAACATAAGAACAGAATATTAAAAGCTGTTAGAGAGAAGAGACAGGTCACCTATAAAGGAAAACCTATCAGAATCACAGACTTCTCAACACAAACAATGAAGTCAAGAAAAGCATGGAGTGAAGTTTTTCAGATGCTTAAAGAAAATGACTTCCAACCCAGACTGATGTACCCTGCAAAACTGTCCTTCAAAATGGATGGAGAAATAAGATACCTCCATGACAAAGAAGAGCTGAAGAACTTCATGATCACCAAACCAAACCTACAAAGAAAACTGAAAGACATTCTAAATACACATAGGAAAAAAACACTAAACAAGACAGACTATTAAATAGAATGGAAAGCTAAGATACAACATCAGAAAGATAACATGTCAACAATAAACCAATATATGACAGTTATAAACATTAATGTAAATGGCCTCAATTCACCAATTAAAAGGAACAGACTTGCAGAATGGATCAAGAAACAATGTCCAACCATATGCTGTTTACAAGAAACCCATCTAACCCAAAAGGAAACTCATAGACTGAAAGTCAAAGGATGGAAAACAATACTCCATGCAACAGGAACTCAAAAAAAAAAAAAAGCAGGGATAGCTATTCTGTTTGCAGAACATGTGAACTTCAAACCAAGAATGGTCTGAAGAAATAAATAAGGTCACTACCTACTAGTTAGGGGAAAACTGCAAGAGGAAGAGATAACAATCTTAAATATATATGCACAAAACTCCAGAGCACCCAACTATACAAATCAAATATTAACAAAATGAAAAATCAAATAGCAATAACACGGTTATAACAGGAGACCTTAACACACCATTGATACAAAAGGATAGATCGACTAGGCAGAAAATCAGCCAAGAAATAACAGAATTGAATCACACCTGTGAACAAATGGATTTGATAGTCATATACAGTGTTCCATCTAACAACATCAGAATATACATTCCTCTCACCAGTACATGGGACATTCTCTAAAATAGACCATATACTAACCCAAAGAACATATTTAAGTAAATGCAAAAGAATTGAAATTATCCCATGTATGTTATCGGATCATAGCGCCATGAGACTGGAAATTAATGATAAAAGTAACTGCAAAAACCCCACAAACACATGGAAATTAAATGATACACTCTTGAGCAATCAGTGGGTCATAGAGGAAATTAAAGAAGAAATTAAACAATATCTACAAGCAAACAAAAATACAAATACAACTTACCAGAACCTGTGGATGCAATGAAAGCAGTCCTCAGAGGAAAATTTATTGCACCGTGTTCCCACATTGGGAAAACAGAACAAACACAAATAAGCAACCTGATATTACACCTCAAATAGCTAGAAAAAGAAGAGCAAGCCAAGCCCAAAGCCAAAAGAAGGGAGGAAATTATAAAGATCAGAGCAGAAATTAATGCAATAGAGACTAAGAAAACAGTTCAAAGAATCAATAAATCAAAGAGTTGGTTCTTTGAAAGAATAAATAAAATTGACAAGTCCCTAGCCAATCTAATTAACAAAATGAAAGAAAAGACCCAAATTCATGCAATACAGAATGAAAACGTAGAAATCACTACCGACTCTGTGGAAATACAGAAGATCATCAACAACTATTTCGAAAACCTCTACTCTCATAGGTTCGAAAACACAGAAGAAATGGACAGATTCCTAGAGACATATGAACCACCAAAGCTGGATCAAGAAGATGTAAAACTGCTGAATAACCCAACTTCTATTAATGAAATTGAAAATGTAATCAAGTCCCTACCAACAAAGAAGAACCCAGCCCCAGACGGATTCACTGCGGAATTCTACAAGAAATACAAAAAAGACTTAATGCCGACACTCCTCAAACTCTTCAATGAAATTGAAAGGGAAGCAATTCTCCCTAAGTCATTCCTGGAAGCAAATATCACTCTAGTACCAAAACCTGAGAAAGACCCAACCGAAAAAGAGAACTACAAGTCAATCTCCCTAATGAACATAGATGCAAAATTTCTCAATAAAATATTGGCAAACAGGGTGCAGAAAATCATCAAGAAGATTATACACTATGACCAAGTGGGATTCATCCCAGGCATGCAGGGATGGTTCAACACACATAAAGCAATAAACTTAATCCACCATATCAATAGAGCCAAAATCAAGAATCACATGATCATATCTATAGATGCAGAAAAAGCTTTTGATAAAGTCAAACACTTATTCATGATAAGAACCTTACAGAGAATTGGAATAGATGGTCTTTACCTCAATATGATAAAGGCCATCTACAACAAATGAACAGCCAGTGTCTTATTAAATGGCCAAAAACTGAAAGCCTTTACCTTGAAATCAGGCACAAGACAAGGATGTCCCTTATCACTGCTCCTATTAAATATAGTACTGGAAATACTAGCCAGAGCAATTAGACAAGAGAGAAAAATAAAAGGAGTAAAGATAGGAAAAGAAGAAGTTAAATTATTATTTGAAGATGACATGATATTCTACATAAAAGACCCCCAAACCTCCATTGAAAGTCTCCTAGATATAATAAATAAATTCAGCAATGTAGCTGGATACAAAGTCAATACTCAAAAATCAATAGCATTCTTATACCTAACAACAAAATCACTGAGAGAGAAATAAGAGAAGCCACACCCTTCACACTAGCATCCAAAAAAATGAAATACTTAGGAATTAATCTAACGAAAGATGTAAAAGAGCTGTACAGGGAAAATTATAATACCCTGAAAAAAGAAATCGAAGAGGACCTCAGAAAATGGAAAGACATCACTTGTTCATGGGTAGGAAGAATAAATATTGTGAAAATGGCCATTCTCCCAAAATTGTTATACACATTCAATGCAATCCCAATGAAAATACCACTAACATACTTCATAGATCTAGAGAAATCACTCCTAAAATTCATCAAGAACCAGAAGAGACCAAGAATAGCAAAGGCAATTCTAAGCAGCAAAGCCAAGGCAGGAGGCATCACAGTCCCTGACTTGAAGTTATACTACAAAGCTACTGTAATAAAATCAACATAGTATTGGAATAAAAACAGACTGAAGATCAATGGAATAGACTAGAAGATACAACTATGAACACAACCAACCACCTTATCTTTCATAAAGGGCCAAGCATGTTCACTGGAAGAATGATAGTCTCTTTAATAAATGGTGCTGAAAAAACTGACTATCCATATGCTGAAAACTAAAACTAGACCCATGCCTACCACCATGTACTAAACTAAAGTCTAAATGGATTAGAGATCTAAATATTAAAACAGAAACACTAAATCTGTTGGAAGACAAAGTAGGTAAAAATCTTGAAGACATAGGGGTAGGTAGAGAATTCATGAACAAGAACCAAACTGCATGGGAAATACTTCCCAGAATCGATAACTGGGATCACATCTTATTAAAGAGTTTCTGCATGTCCAAAGAAATCTCCAGCAGAGTGAAAAGAAAACCTACAAATTGGGAAAAAAATCTTAGTGAACTGTCCCTCAGACAAAGGACTTATGTCTAGAACCTATAAAGAATTTTAAAAAAAATCAGATCCCCAAAATTCAAAGACCCAATCCAAAAATGGGCACCTGAGATGAACACACAGTTCTCAGATGAAGAAATATGAATGGCAAATAAATACATGAAAAAATGTTCATCATCATTGGTCATTAGAGAAATGCAAATTAAAACCACACTGAGATTCCATCTCACTCCACAAAGAATGGCCAGCATCAACAAAACTACCAACAACAAATGCTGGAGAAGCTGTGGGGAAAAAGGAACTCTTCTGCACTGTTGGTGGGAGTATAGACTGGTGCAATCACTATGGAGGTCAATCTGGAGATTCCTCAAAAAGCTGGGGTTGGAGGTTCCATTTGACCCAGCTATTTCACTCTTGGGCATATTCCCAGAAGATCTGAAAACATCTTACCACAGTGATATATACATGCACACCCATGTTTATAGTGGCACCATTTGTAATAGACAGATGTTGGAAACAACCTGAGTGCCCATCAACCAAGAAATGGATAAAAAAATTGTGGTACTTTTATACAATGGAGTAAAGCATGATCACATTGAGATATTTATAAATAAATGGACACATCTTGAATCTATACTCATAAGTGAAATAAATCAAACTCACATGTGTAAATACCAGATAGTCTCCCTAGTGTAAGAAATGGTAAGAGTACACAAGATTTTACGGAAATCATGGTTCACCATTATACTGCTTTGACACCTTATGTTTTTGTACATTGTTTAGAATGGTTTTATTCTGTTTTGTTTTATCTTAATGTATGTGATCATATGAATAGTTACTTTGAAGACAAGAAAATATGGCAGCCATTGTTGATTTAATATCATCTTGCTCTGCAGTCCTACCATGATCTTGTTTTTCTATTACCATTTGTTCTATCATGTTGTGTCTTATTGGATTTTAATATGTATGATAGTAAAAACAAAATTTTTATGGAAAATGAGATAATATAGCAGTCTTTGTTCATCTTCAGTTATTTGGTTCAGAATGCCATGCAATACTTCCAGTCTCTTGAGTTGTTTTATTCTACTTTGTTATGTTTGACATTATTGTGTGTAAAACTAAGCTCAACTATTTCAAAGAAAGAGACATTATGATAGCTACTGTTAATATCCAATTGTCTTATTGTGAAGTGCTGTGTTGCTTACATTGTTCTGCTCTGATCTGCTTAGATCTGTCCTCTTTTGTTTTATTCTCTCTAAAATAAAAAAATAAAAAATCAGTCAAAACAAGACAGTAAAAGCAATACAGGGCTTCAGATTAAGTTAATAAGAAATTAAAAATAAGCCAGGGATGGTGGCTCATGCCTGTAATCCCAGCACTCGGGAGGCTGAGGCAGGAGGATCATTATCAGTTTGAGACCAGCCTTGGCTACAAAGTGAGCTCAAGTTCAGCCTAAACTGCATATCAAGACCCTGTCTCAAAAAGACAAAAAAACAAAAGAAATTAAAAATAGTTACCATGGTATATCCTGCTATGTTTGGAATAGCTTCCATGCCATCAAATCTAGTACAGGTAGACAAACTAGAACAGAATATAACCAAACTAAACAAAGTGATGAAAACAATATGGGTTTCAATTCATGATACAAGATTAACAATGTCCTCTGCCTTCCCTTTTTAGACAATTCCTCCCCTTTCACTTTCACAGGATGCATTATGCATTTTATATCCCACTAACTCCTTTAGTTTTTAGATTAGGGCTATTTACCTAAGTGGTTCTGAACCTTTTTACCCCTGAGCGTGATCTCAAGTTGTATTGATTTACCTACAAGAGCCTCAAGGTTTTCCTTCCTTATACCTGAGTAGTTCTCCATTGTATAAAAGTTATGTCTTTCCAACCAATCCACAGCTGAAGGGTGAGCTACCCCTACTTTTTTCTGGTTCCCTATCACATAGAACATTATTTTCTCATCTTTGACTTTTAGTCCATATATCCTTTTTTGGGTTAATTATATTTCTTATATAGAGCATCTTGATGGACCCTATCTCCTGATCCACTCTGACTTGTTTCTTTTTATTAGTGTATTGAGGCCATCCATTGCCGGAGTCCAGCTGCGGCAGGGCTCAGGTGTCTCAAAGGTGGTCAGAGAGTCGGCGAGTGAGAGACAGAAGACACTGCACTCGGGCTAACACCCCAACTTCACCGTGCATCTTTGGATTCCAGTGGCATTACACATACAGTGGGACTGGCTCTGGTGAGGGTGTATCTGGCCACAGCCAGATGTCTATGCTTTTCTTTTCTTTCCTTTCCTTTCTTTTTTCTTCACTTTAATTTCTTCCTGTGTCAAGAAGATCTATCTCCATTTGTCTGGTCTTCTCCTGGATGCTATATTCCAGCATCTGAACTGTTTCTGTCTCTCAGAGAGGCTTTTTACTTGCTGCTTATTGATCCACCAGTTTCCTCCAGACTCTTAGAAACATATGAATTACAAAAACTGGACCAAGAATAAATAAAATCTCTGAACAATCCAATAACTGGAAATATAAAAAAACAAAGTAACTCTGTACTAACAGCATTTTTCACAGAACTACAGAAAACAATTCTAAAAGTCACATGGAACAAGAATAGACCCAAAATAGCAAAAGCAATCATTGGCAATAAAGGCAAAGCAAGAGATATCACAATCCTGGATTTGAAGTTATGTTACGAAGCAACAGTAATAAAAAGAGCATGGTACTTGCACTAAAACGGAAATGTGGGTTAATAATACAGAATACATGACACAGACACAACACCAGACACATTCATCCATCTGATCTTTGGGCCAACATGGGTCAAAAACATACACTAGAAGAAAGGTAGGTTATTTAGTAAGTGGGGCTGGAAAATCTTACTGTATACATGCAGAAGATTGAATCTAGACCCATCTCTCTCACCATGTTCTAAGCTAAAATCAAAACTAATCAAAAATCTAAATGTTAAAACAAAAAAATCTTTTGGAAGATAAAATAGGAAAAACTCTTGAGCTCATAGGCCTAGGCAAGGACTTTAACAGAACCTCAATTATATAAAAAATAGCATTAAGAACTAACAATTGCGATTGCACCAAATTTTAAAATTTGGCATAACAAAGGAAATAGCCAGTAGAATGAAGAAGTAACCTACAGGATGGGAAAAAATTTCTAGCTATATCTTATACAGAAGACTAATATCTAGAATAGATATTAGATAAAAGAACTCAAAAAAATCAGACCCCCCCAAATAAAACACCAAATCAATAACAAATAAATGCTTCTCAGAAGAAGTATGAATAGTCAATAAATACATTTTTAAAAATTCAACATTACCATCTATTAGAGAAATGCAAATTAAAACATCACTGAGAATCTATCTTATTCCAGAAAGGATAGCTGTCATTAAGAAATCTAACAAATGTTGGCAAAGCTTCAGGGCAAAAGGAACACTTCTGCATTGATGATGGGAACATAAACTAACATAACCACTATGGAAATCAGTAGTTAAAGGCATCATATTATAATGATTTATACATAGCAAAGTTTATAGCAGCCCAATTTATGATTGCTAAATCTTGGAAGTGGCCTATATGTCCATATGATGAACTGATAAAGAAAATGTAGTTTTTATACATAATGAAGTACCATTCTGCTATAAAGAAAGGTACATCTCAGACTGATTATGAAAGATGGCAGATCAGGAATCAGCAAAATACAGAGCATCCCTGAGAGAAACAACTCAGATGCTGGAATAAAACATCCTGGGGAGGTCGAGGTAGAGGAAGATGGATCCTCTCAACCCAGGAAGAAACTAAAGGAAAAAGAGCTGGCCAAACATGCAGTCCTGGGGCTATTATTGGAGCAGCTAAGATAGGCGGCCATGGCGCTCTCGCTGGAGCCACCCAAATTTGCACCACCGTGACTCACTGAAGCCTCCCAAACTCGCTCCACTGCAACTCAGCAGAGCCGTGGTTGCACTGAAGTCGGGGGTCAGCAAGCCCAATAAAGAACAAAGCCGGTGATGGGCCTGCACTAACCTGCAGTGAGTGCTTGGAATAAGACCCTCCAACAGGAAAGAGGCAACCAACTGGATGACATGTTGGAATCGGGCAGGATGGGCATGAAAAAGAAATGACAGTGTTTTCAGTAGGTTGCCCCTACCCAGAGCAGATAGGTGGGATCTATTTGACCTGGATCACTCCTCTGGCTGGGACCCAATAAGTTGTCCTGAACCAATTCAATAGGCAGGGAACACACTAACATGGTGAAGGCCCCCACAGGTTGACTGGCTCGGAAGGGAGGGGCCAGCATAGGCTGTCCCTGCTTGCACCTCAATGACCAGCAGCAAACTGCAGAGGGCAGAAATCCCTCACCAGCATGCTTCAGAAGAACCATAACCAACAAGGAAAGGTGCTGTGACCTCCACTATACACCTGTATGGAAGAAACCAAAAACATGACAAGAGAAAGAAATAAGAAAAAGCCCCCAGCCCCCAACCCTGCAAACACTGATCCAGGAGAGGTAAAATACAGAAGAGACTTAGAGCAGCAATATCAGACACAGCATCAGCGGATGTAAAGAGATATCTTTGGGACCTTGTAGATGAGCTGAAAACTGCAATATTAATTCAAGTAAAGCAAGATATAAAAAGATTAATAAAAGAAATGCTAAGCACCTCTCAAGAAGACACAGATGGAAGAATGGAGGAATACACAAAAAAGGAGAGAAATGTTCAATGAAGAATATAAAGAAAACCTAGAATATATGAAGCAGATTCAAAGAGATTACAGGAAATTAAAAACTCCATTGAAAGCTGGCAAAACTGCTTGAAAGAAACTAAGGATAGACTATCGA
Organism: Hydrochoerus hydrochaeris; assembly: GCA_004027455.1. Classification (NCBI taxonomy): domain Eukaryota; kingdom Metazoa; phylum Chordata; class Mammalia; order Rodentia; family Hydrochaeridae; genus Hydrochoerus; species Hydrochoerus hydrochaeris. The sequence continues at coordinate 14,058 of PVLA01013276.1, forward strand.
AACTGGAAAACAAGTTTGCAATGTATGATCATGAAAGGAAAGATCTCTTAAAACTAACAAGGAAACAGGCAGTAACAATACAAAGGCTAGAAGACAACAAGAGGATCTATAACTTAAGAATAAAAACTATGAGTGAAGAAGCAGGGGTAAAAGCAAAGGAAAATACAAAGGCTACTTACAGAAATAATTGAGGAAAACTTCCCAAATATAGGAAAAGAAAATGATATTCATATATATGAGGCTTACAGGACTCCAGCCACTTACAACTAAAACAGAGCTACACACAAACATATAATAAACAAGATCCCAGAAATTCAATATAAGAACTGAATATTAAAAGCTGTCAGAAAAGAAACAGATCACCTATTAAAGGAAAACCATCAAAATCATGACAGACTTCTCAACACAGACCATCAAATCAAGAAGAGCTTAGAGCAAAGTATTTCAAGGCCTGAAAGAAGATAACCTCCAACCCAGATTGATGTACTCTGCAAAACTGTCTCTAAATATTAATGGAGAAACAAGATGCTTTCATGACAAAGAGGAACTGGGGGAATTTGTGACCACCAATCCAACCCTACAGAGAATACTGAAGGACATTCTAGAGAGAGAGAAAAAAATCAGGATTTCAGGAACAGTGGCAGAGAAGACTCAATGAATGGGGAAGACAGTGGAATGAAGGAGAACCAACAGCAGAAAAATAGCATAGCAGAAATGAAGCAGAGAAAGTTGGCTATAATCTCTAACATAGATGGCCTTGATACACTAAAAAAAAAAAGAGAGAGAGATACAGGCAGAGTAGATCAGGAGGTAGGGTCTATCTAGATGCTCTGTAGAGGAAATATAACCAACCTGAGAGAGGGTTTATGGACTGAAAATCAAATATGAGACAACAATGCTCTATGTGGCAGGGAGCCAGAGAGAAATAGGGGCAACTCGACCAGCACCTGCAGATAGGTTGGAAAAACAGGATACTTATGTGCAGTAGCGAATTACTCAGCTATCGAAGGAAAACCTTGAGGCTTTTGTAGGTAAAGAAATACAACTTGAGATCAAGTCCATGAGTGAGAAGTTTCAGAACCACTTAGGTAAACAGCAGGTTGTGACAGCCATGGTGGAACCCAGGAGGCTGCACAAAGAAGCAATTCACCCGCCACCCTCTTGGTAAGCACCTTCCTCTGGTGTGAGCCAGGAAGAGATCCAGTAGTGTCTCCTGCAAGCCTACCGGTGCACGGGCTTGGAATTAAACATCCCAAACTCCTCCTTCCCCCTCTCCCCGTTAGCAACTGGGGACAGAGGCCTGAGCATCTTTTGGCAGGATTATTGTATGCAATATAGCAAACATGGGGAGTCTCCTCTATCTTCTCTTTGAAAGCAAGTGTTGTTTTCACTTTTGTTTCATTATGATTAATTGCTTTACTCTATTCAATATTCTCTTTCAATTGATTTTATAATGTTCTGTCTTTGGTTTGATTTTACTACACCTAATTGACTAGACAACTATTGTGAAGATAAAGAGATATACTATAATACCTATTGCTGTTATCCCAGTAACCTGCTGTGAAGTTCAGTACCAAATTCACTGTACTGTCTTGATTGACTTTGTTCTACCTTGTTCTGTTGTATTTCTACTACCTTTAAAATAAAAAATAAAAATAAATAGCAGGTTGCCCCTCCAATCTAAAAACTGAGGGAGTTGGTGGGACCCAAAATGTGCAGTACACCCTGTGGGAGTGAAAGGGGAGGAATATTCTAAAAAACAAAGGCAGAGGATATTGGTAACAGTGTATCAGGATTTAAAACCCACATTACTCACACTGCTCTGTTTAGATGGATTATATTCTGTTCCAGTTTGTCTACTTGTACTAGATTTGAGGGCACAGACATCTATCCTGAAAATAGCAGGATATAATGTGGTAATCATCCTTAATTTCCTATTAACTTAATCTGAAGCCCTGTATAACTTACACTGTTTTATCATGACTGACCTTATTTGAATCTGGTTTGTTAGATTGCTGTTTTGTAATGAAGGATTTTATTTGAATATGTAATGATTAATAGTATCAGGTCTGAGAGTATATATAGGTAACTACACTGAAGATGACAAGATTCACTAGGATTTCCACTCTGGTTTGATTATTACCTGCATTTGAAGTCTTACACTGTCTACAATGTTTTGTTTTTATTAATATTGTTATGTACTGCTATATTCAATTTATGCCTGATGATATAGACAATTCTATTGAAGATAGCAAGAGAAAACACAGTAACCATTGTAGATCACCTTGTACTGTGGTTTTATATGACTTTTGCATTTCATGTTTTTATAGGAATTTGTTTTGTTTTGTCTTGCTTTGTTTTGTTTTTCCCTCTAATACAAAAAGGATAGAAATACATGTAGAGACTCATGCATGCATAGAACCTATAAAGTTTATGCGAGCTGATTATATAACGCATGGTGACATGAACAACTGCTTTGAAAAAAAGAGATATGACAGTAGCCAGTGCTGATTCCATAGTGTCATGATGTGAAATCCTGCAATACTATTATTCTTTGTTCAGTGATTTTAGCCTGTTTTGTTTTGTTTAATTTCAACATACATGAAGGTATGGAAAGCTATTTGAAGAGAATGAGAGACACTATGACACCCATTGTTGACTTCCCTATTGTCTGGTTTTGAAGACCTAAAATGCCTTCCTCATCCTGTTCGGATCAGTTTTATGCTATATTGTTGTGTATGAATTCTCTGTATGTGAAGATACGGACAACTATTTGGAAGAAAACAAGAGACAGTGTAATAGTGAAGATCTCTGGTTGTCTTGCTTTGAAATTTAGGTCTCTTACATTGCTTTCTTATGTTCTACCTTGTGCTGTTTTGTTGTGTTTAATTGTACCTCCATTAAAATAAAAATAAAATTTAAAAAAGAAAGGTATATCTGAATAATTTGTAGGAAAATAAATGTACCTTGTGACCATAAATAATATTAAGTAAAATAAATCAAACACACAAGCTTAAATAATGTAATGTTCCTCTTATGTGAGAAACTCAAAGTAGAAATAAATCAAAGGGCAAAATAAAAGACATATAACAGGAAACAGGAAGATCTTTCACAAATAGAAAAGAGACCAAGAAATGGGGCAGGAAGAGGGACCAGAAGAGGATGTAAAAAGAATTAAGATGGGTTATATACATATACCACCTACTCACAATGAATGTAGTCAGTATGAACTGCAAGTATATGTACTTTTAAATTAAAAATTAAGAAAAAAAATGAAAAGACTCCACCTTGGTCTGCAAAGAAGCAAGCAGCCTTTTCTAGGTTGCCCAACTGAGCTTCTGTTGCTGGTCTGATCCTCATACTCAGTAACCCCTCAGGGAAAAGCAGCAGGGGTAAGAACAGCTCCCTTAGCGATCACTGTAAGGCACCTTGCATGTGTCATTTCACTTTGATGACTCTTTCTGAAATAATTAGAGTAAATCTTGTGCCCCTTTTACACACAAGCAAACAGAACCTGTATGAGAGTGGAGAGACTTGCTAGAGACCACAGAAGAGTAAACTGGCAGACCTAGGCTCAGTCTCCACATCCCCTGCAATCCCCACTTCAGCCTACCTCACCTTCCTCTACCTAATTCCCTCTGCTCCAGGGGGATTGAGTGAGAATGTTCCACCCCCTCAAAAGGTGCTCCATCCATTCTGGCATCTCTAAAACATGTCTGACAACTCTAAAACATGTCAGCGACGACACCAGCTGATGTTGTCATTTTTAAGGTCAATAAACTAAGTTCATGCCTGTCAAGATTGCATTGTAAAAAGATCCTAGCTCAGCAGCTCCTACTCCAGCTCCAGCCCTGATGGCAACAAATCACACAGCCAGCAAAGGTTGCAGATAGACCTCAGGCAGGTATTAAATAAGTGCTGCAGTCAACACTAAATTACTGGTGTTGATGATGGAAAATAGGAAGCAAATCAGAGCTGTATCCTTTAGATGCTTCTAAATCTTTCAGTGCAGCACTTCCCTCAGGGTTATTCAGGAACCGGATCAACCACATCTTCCTATTCACACTCTCGTGCATGGGCAGGGAAAAGGGGATTACTAAGTTGGATGTAGAATCAAGATTTCCAGCTTGCTTCATCAGAGCAACAGTAATCACAAGCTGATGACAGTCCTGCTGTGGAAGGAACTGCAACTCCCCTGGCCCTACAAGGAGTGTACTTCTCCAGTGGTATGTGGCAGATGACAAGAGCCAATGAGGGGTCATGAGGCTCCTGCTGTCTGCCTCACCTTGAAACAATGTCTTCACCACAAAAACTCATTTATTCATTGTAAGACCAACAAAGAAGATGAATAAGAAGGCAATCCAAACAAGACACACATCCTGGAATCCAGAGGCATTTTTCTAATCCCAAGTGTACCCTAGAACTTAGCACAGTGGGGATGGAGATACCCAGATATTAATCGGTACATGCTGTTAATGAAGGTGATTTCAACTACAGAATCATCTTATTCTTCCATCGATGACATGGAGATAGACATGATCTTCTCCCCTTGCCTAGAATGTTCTTTCAGCCCCAGTAGGTGTAGGACAAAAGGAAATCAACTATGCTAGCATCAACAGAAACTTAAGGTTAATAACAAAAGAGACCGATTTAACCATCTACCTCATTGCATAACAAGTAGGAATGTGTAACATAGAAATGTGTAGGATTTGGGGTCTAAGAAACTAAGAACTTTTCCCAAGCATCCTTCCCCATATTCCATACAACTAAGGTTAAGTGAAGACATAGAGCTAGAGCAAACAGGATGACCTATCCAAATGAAGATTGCTTCTCAGGATGGTCTCAGACAAGACTTGCTTTGTGATATCCAGGGATTCCCACCTACCTTTCTCCTCCCCACAGCCCATAGTTATCAATTACCTTCCAAGATCTGATTCAGATATTCTCTCCTCTGGGCTCTGACACAGCCTGATGTGGTCCCTCTCTGGATTCCTCCAGTGTTTACAGTCTAATTTATTAAAAATAAATAAACATCCACTGACTGTCTGCAGTAAAACACATGCTCTGCTTCATTCATGAGATGAAAAGGCAAAAAGACACATGGTTCCTGCCTCCAAGAAACTCATTACCTAACAAGAGAGAGACCCATAAGCAGGGCAGCCAAGTACATGCATAGCAATAGAGATTGGAAGTTGTGTACCGGTAAATGTTTAACAATAGGCTCACCAGACAGAGAAAAGCTTTTGCATTTGCATTTGCAAATTTCTGTGGTGAAAATGCACCTACCCTAGGCAACTTCAAGCTATCAATATGATCATATTGAACCCAGAGTTAGGAAAAGAGACAAACATTGGCCTTCATGAGCTGGTAGAAGCCTGTTCCAATACCAGTAGACATAGGTACCAGCAGCAAGAAAACCAAACTGGGAAAGTGATACATGAGTAAAGGGAGGCCTCTCGGAGAGGATTTGTGAGATGACTTTTAAAAGATGGATAAGTGTTCACACGCAAAGAAAGGAGAGAGGAACTCTGAGATGGAGAAGACACATTTGCAAAGACGTAACTGTATCAAAATGGGTAAGTTTGGTGTATTTAGAGGGCAACAATACCACCATTCCTTCATATCTAAGGTTGGCCCACATAGGAAACCAGTTCATGCTAAAAGTCCCAACAGATGTTCATAAGAGGTGTGCTGTGCAGTTTCTTTCCCAGTACTCTGATGACCCTAGCACATGTCTCCAACCTTCTGCTACCCAACTCACCCTGACATGCAATAAACTGTCCCACACAATCTCAGAAGCCCTTTCATAGAGTCTTCTAGCTATCAGGGCAGGGGTAACTGTCTTAATAAAAGCATCCTAAACCACCCCTGGGGAAAAGAACTTCTATATGAGTGCTGTTAAGGAAGGTTAACATCCTCTCACAAGGTGGTTCCAGCCATCATCAGACAACTAGGACTGCTAGGCCCTATCCTCTGCTACCTTCTCTGATCTTCTTTCAAGCCCTTTATCTGCTCTAGCTCTGACCTCTGTTCACATGAACTTTTCAGGGGGCCACTTGAACATCCAGAGTGCTCAGGACTGAACTTGACACCGAGGAACAAGACCTTTCTCAAACTACAAGACTCTCTATATCAATGATTGGGTTGTTACTTATGTTTTCACAACCAATAAATCTTTTCTCTTTATATTATTCACAAAAAGCTTTCAAAAATACCTAAACTATATAATCTTCCCTCTCACCAACCCTGTGCCATGGCTGTGTTCAAAGGCTCCTCTGTCCCAGTAGAGGACGCTCCATACTGCCTAGACAGAACAAGCAAGGCCTATTGACAGATTGGAAAATGGGTGTGAGCACCTGGGAGGGATGGCAATAACTCTGCATGAATCTGGGAAGGTCACAAGTTGACTAACACTGCTCTAGTTTTCTGATACTCGATTGCCAGGCTATGTCAGGTCCCCTCCAGCAGATATGGGAGGAGCAAGCACAGTGACACAGAGTGTTCCAGGGCATGTTGGGTACCCATCCTTTCAATAAGCAGGTAAAAATTGCTGGCACCATGCAGATGTCTTGTGGGCCTCTTTCCTTTCCCTTCCATCGACACAGGTCTTTAGCCAAACTCAGTTCGAGAAACCAACTTTATAGACCACATTTATGGCCTCCATCACTGCCTATTGTCTGTGCATTCTCCAGGAGAGAAGCAGCCTCTGATGCTCACTTCAACCCTTTGTGACTCTATTCTAGACTCTTTTTGACTTGTTGTTGTTAAAAAAACAACAAAAACTGGCAGTCAGCTTAACACCTGCTGAACTAAATCAGCATGGTGCTGAGTGTAAATAGCCCACCTGAGGAAAGTTGCTAGCATAAAAGATGTGGAGAGGAAGAGTGTGGCATCAGTTGTTTTAAGCAATGTTGTTTGGAGCCATTGGTTCTCCTGGAGGAGCTTGTCATGCTGGCTTCCCTGCTATGAACTCAGCCATTATCAACAGAGGAGCTCAGGACCTTGTCACTGAGAATGGCAAAGGAAATCTGATCCTTACTTTGAGTATCACTTCTTGACTCTGGAGGGGAAAATGTGTGCTGTTTAATCTCCAGGAGAAGTTTGTTATGCTGGCTTCCTATTGTATGCTCTTGCTATTCTCATTGTCAGAGGAGCTCAGGACGTCAATGGCGCTCAGGATGGCTATGGTACTTTTTAGGGGAGCCCTGGTTCTTATTTTGAGCATCACGTCTTGGCTCCAGTGTAAAACCTTCAACCTACTGGCACAGATCCTTCACCCTGCTGGCATAGACATTCGAGCTTCCACTGCTGACCTTTGGGCCTTCCCAGTGCAGATTCATAAAACAGACTTGCGTGAGTCATTGTCAAGGGTTCTAGGCCTCCAGCTAGACTTGTGGGAGACATTATCATGGGCTCTAGGTCTTCATCTGGACTCCCGCAGGACATTCTTGTGAGATCTAGGCCCTCAGCTGGATTTTCTAGGTCTTTAGTGTTGCGGGTAGATTTCCTGCACCTTCTTTGTATTTAGCTCTGGGTGACCAACATGAAATAATAGTATAAATTCCATGTGCTGTATATAATTGTTCTCTTTGAAACCCCTGCCTACAGCATTACTCCTCCTTAAATCTTTAGCTCATATTGACTTCTCTGGGCTGCTCCTGACACATATTTCACTCTTGGCTTCTATGACAATGTGTTTTCTCACTTCTCTCCATTATTGATGACTGCTCCATTGTGCTCTTGGCTGATTTCCCTTTTTTGACCTAACAGAGTAGTCCCTAGGTTCTGCCCTTGACTGTACTCTTTATTTTAAGAGAATGAATTGCTTTAGTGGCATAGAAAATAGGAACCAATGGGGAAAATTACACAATTCAGGATTCTACATAATATTAATCAGATATAGATATTACCTTCTCACAATTCTTTCTTATAACAGAGAGAGAGAGAGAGAGAGAGAGAGAGAGAGAGGCCTCTAGTTCTTCCAGAATATGATCCCAAACACAAAAGTGCCCTGAAAAAGCCATGCTGCCCTAGGATTCTTTTGGAAATCTATGGGTACTTATTTTCTTGTCATTGTAATATAGGAAGTTGTTACTGGCATTTAGTGACCGGGACCCAGATTAGGCTACACTTCCTGCACAATTTTTGGATGCTCTATCACATGTAATGGTTGAGCCCAGAACCAGCCTTACGTCACATGCAAATAAATGCAAAGATTTTTGCACAATTTCTGAAACACTGAGTTGTTGAGGAGTGTAACTACTATATAAAGGCAGAAAAGATTGTGTTTCCATTTCATCAGAAAGCCTACAGGAATTTTGCACCTCCTAGTAAGATTATGTCCTCAATGGCAACACTACTCAGATTATGTAGTTTGACAATAGACTTCCCTTGAAGCAACCCCACCTTCAGCTGGCTAAGCACATGGTGTTCTATTTACAGGTGCAGAAACTGACTGCTTCATTGCATCTTTCAGTGTGGTCCAGCCTGACATCTTGAAATATATATGATTCACTGCCAATATCTTCCTTTTGGATCTCCCTAACAGTATAGTTGAGACAGTCTGTTGGTTTTTTAAAATTAGATGTGATTATAAAATATCTCAAATATAAATAAAAGAGTATAATGAAGGAAAGAGAGTAGGAAATAGAAGGTCAGACACTTTGGAGATGGGGAAGGGAACTCAGGGGAGGGGAGAGAATAGAGAGGGAATAAAGATGTCAAAATGATCAAGACAGGTTAATATGTGTGCCAGTTCCCCAATAGGAATTTAACCATTATATATTCTAAATGTACAACTAATAAAAAAGGATTTTTAGAATGAAATTCTTAAGTAAAGCAAAATATAGAAACAAAAAATAAAATATCTCTGCCTTTCTACAGTATTACATTAATCTTTGCTATGAGACCAGAAGCAAGGGACCAATACTTTCAGAACTTCTGATCTAATGAAATAATATTCTTTTTCAAACAAAGCATTCATCAGTAAAGAGAAAGTCCCTGTTAAAATATCTGTGCTTGTTTTTGGTAGACCTGGATGACAGTGTGAGACTCCTTTACAGTTTCTCCAAGGCGGCTACACACTGCCCATTTTGATGAAGCCTTTTCAGGAACATTCTAGTTCCTAAAATTCCAAGAAACTGCAGACTCACTTTAAGACCATCTCTTGAAATTCGTTTTCCCAGAATGCTCGGAAACAACATCTGAGCCAGTGAGGATCCACAGAAAAAGCAAAATTGGAGGCACCAAGTCCAGGAAGAGTTGCCATATCTGCCGTTTCTGAAGAATACTCAGTAGGTGTCTTAGGCCTGAGATTGTAGAAGAAAAGACAACCAATGTGAGGGGCAGGGGAGGTAGGCAGTTCATTCTCCTTAGGGTTAGGTGGATCCCAGAGCTCTGTTACAGAGCAGCAGTGCCATGGAAGAATACTTCGGTCAGTTATAGAAGGAAGCCTGCCCACTGAACCATAACTGCAATAACGCTGTTGCCTTCCAGGAAAGAAGAAAAGCCCGGAAGGAGTCTCATGTCTCAGTTAAGAGGCCAAGGGAAGAATTCTGTCCTTTCGGCTACATCCATACGTGGGAGACACAGAGATTTAGACCAGGGTAGGAAGTTTATACAGATAAAGTAAGGACAAAATGCAGGACTTGGGCCTAGGTTGTAGCCTATGGGTAAAGTCCACAGTCAGATTTCAAAAGGCTTATCTGCTGTTAAACAGGAAATTCAGATCGCAATGGAGTGGAGACAGTCAAGTCTTCTGGGGTGGGAACACATCTGAAAAAAGACTAAATATTCTCCTTTTTATTTGCATGTACAGAGATGTCCCTGAAAGATATTCTAGGAACTGTGAACAGTGGTTGCCACAGAGAAAGGGCACTCAGTGGCAAGACGAAGAACATGTTTTTTATTATTTTAAACAGAATAAAACCAAGCAAAACTAAACAGAATAAACCCAATCAAAACAAACCACTGTAAGTGACCTAGGAGTTAAAAACAATACAAAATCAGAAGTGGTTACCATAATGCCTCTTGTTGTTTTCAAACTACCTACAGATACCTTCAAACATCCTAAAAATCAAACAAAACAGAACAGAATGTCACCAATAAACACAAAACAATGAATTCAGTAAAGGACTTCAAAACAAAGCAATAGTAAATCCAAAATGGCTACCATAATATACCTTGCTATCTTTGAATTACCTGCCCATGCCATCGGATATAACAAAATCAAATGAAGTGAAACAGAATAAAACTCAACGCAAAAAAAAAACACAGAAAATGATACAGGACTTCAAAACAACATAATAAGGAATTTACAATAGCTACACCTTCAGAAGGAGAGCCCGCATAGATGCCACATTGTGTACCGTGACCCTCTGAACATGAATAGTTGAGCAGACCACACACCCTAGACCTGCAAAGTCAGTGAAACACCAAACACCACAAGCATCAAATTGCATTTCATCTGAATAGCTATCATCACAGCCTGTGTTTCTCTGGATCAGCCGGTCACTTGGGGTGGGAGAGGAGTTGGCTCTTCTTGTTTAAAAGACAGCATCCCAGAAGGGGCTGGGGTCTGACTATTCTCCCGGCAGCCATAGTCTGCACATGGCACTGCTTCACAGGGAGGGCTTGCTTCTTGGCGATTTCTTGTTCTCTTTCCCCTCAGCCTACAAGTGGCACTGACTCATAGGAAATCTGGCTCCATCAAATGTTTAAACACAGGTGTACTTGTTGGTTCCCTTTCTGTTCAGTATCATTACTTGAATAAGTACCAAGCATCAAAGCCACACTAGGCCCACCAAAAGGTAAAACACTGGAGTCTAGGGATTTGGGAAATCTCATTAGACCTGGGGGAGCTCAGAGTCTTTGCTGAATAGCCTCTGAAGAATTCTGACTGGGACGATGTCCTTTAAGCTTTTTCTATATGAGTGAATTTCTCCTTTGTATTTCTGCTTTTCCTGTAAGAATTGTCATTCTCCCTCCACCTCTTCTTCCCAAGTTACCTGATGATTTGCTCACTTTTCCAATGCTGGTGATTCTTCAGTTTACACCTCTAGGCCTCAGTGTTACATGGACAGAGCAGATGGCCCTGCTGACTGACTCATCATCTCTCCCCACAGTCCTTTGGCCCTGGCCTATTATTGCCTAACCCAAGGACATGCAGCGTTTCTCAACTCCTCCCTTTGTGTCACTCCATTCCAGCAGAAATCTAACACAATGCTGAATCCTACTGATGTGATTTTTACCTGTCTTGAAAATGCATTCCTCATGTCTGGCTATTCTATCACCTCTAATAACATGTATTCAAGTACAATCCCCAATGTTCTTTCACCTTTACCTTTGCAATATTCTACTAAATCTTCTTGTCTCCAATGGGGGCCTATATAACCTGCACGGAACGAGTCTTCAAAAACACCTATCTGATCGCGTCACTCTCCTATTAAATCCCTCTGTCAGCTCCTCCTCATCTTGTACCGCTGCTTCACATGTAAAATACCTGGGAAAAGTAGATCTCCCATAGGCAGGCTATATTTCTTAAAGTTACTCAGAAACAAGAAAAGGTGTGGTCTATATCCAATTCCTATTCTACTAGCAGCATAGCAATCTTTCACACTTACCAAGCATCTCATGCAATAAAGTGATACATCCCAAAACTTCTAACTTCAGATGAAAACTTCATCCAGACTCCACAGCATACCAAGTTGGACCTAGATAGCTCTTCAACTGCATTACTTGGTAATAATTTTTTTTTTTTTTTGCACTTTTCGAAGCAGGGTTTCACTATGCAGCTAAGGCTGACCCCGAACTCACTTTAGAGCCCAGGTTGGCCTTCAACTTACAACAATCTTACTGCCTAAGCCTCCCAAGTGCTGGGATTATAGGCATGCCTCTGGACATTAATTTCATGGTTCATACAATTTCACGATTCTTTCTGCTTAACCATATTATTTTCTCTTCTCGGAGTGTCCTTCTTTGCTCTGAATATTTTTATCTGCTTGCAAAACCCCAGTTCATCCTTGAAAAACCTACCACACGTCACTTTTAAAGATCCTCACTTCCATATGTACTACATCTATGCTTTGTATGTGTTTCTCTCGTTGACGAGGGAATGTATACTGTAATGATGGTTTCCACACAACACCCAAGTCACTAAGCTGTCTAGGAGCAAAAACTATGCCTCATTCATCACAGTGTTCCCAGTGCTCCACTCAGTGAGAGTATTTGTGCATGAAATGGCTTTTGAGCAGTGCTGAATTCATATTTTTCCTTCATTATATTTCTAATACTGATGTATCTGAGTACTGAATCTTAGTCAACTTAATTCCTTAGTATACATTGACTTACACAGGGCTTTTATTGGTCCTTGCAACTTGACAGCCCTTGATAAGAGTCACTGTAAATTGTGGTGGTCTCTATTTCTTGTCGGACCTGACTGAGGAAACTCAAGTCCAAACAAGATGCACAGGAGTACCCTCAATACTGACCTGCCACTAAGTGAAATTGAAATCTAGGACAGAATCTAGAAAATGTGGGCAGAGTACAGTAACACATCACTGTTCATTGATCCCTGTCCCTGAGAGAGTGACTACTCACTAGCCTCAGAGACTGCCCTTTCATGCATGAGGGTAAATCATCTCTCTCAGTGTCACCTATCTTCCATTGTTCTAAATTCACAAGCACCAAGCCACCTTTTGTGACTAATTTAGTTTCCCAGGTATCTTAATAACAAGATGGGGAGGCTCTGGTGTTTCAATCATGAAAAACATAGGATTCCCTACAAGATAATGGTTGTCCCACCCATCTCTTATGTGTTTGGCTCACATAAACCAGTCCTTGGGAGCATATTCAACTCTGGATGTACAATAAAATCCACCTCATGTCTCTATAGAGCTGCTACTGGGCCATAGAGAACTTCTCTCCTTGTAGGTTCCAAGCAGATACTCACCTTCTTCTTGGCCACTCTTTTTTAATGTCATGTAACTACATCTACATAATACAGTCACAACTTACAAAATCTTCTCCCATTATATGCTTTATCTTCTTGATGTCTATAGGTAAATATTCTGCTGTCCATTTCACTAAGAGACAGTTGAGACTCGGGATGCTCAAGTGATTTTTCCAAAGACTCACACAATTTGTAAATTGTGAGTTATTTTTTTTGTCTGCCTAGAAATATCACAGTGGTTTAAACTCATATTCTCTAATCAAAGTTCCTTATTGTTTCTACACCTTAAAATGGTTTCCAAATTCCCACATTAGTGAAATACAAACATATCTGCTGAAGATGTTTCTTCCAGCTGGACCCATGGCTAGACTCAAACGTAAAGTATAATCAGGGAAACTTTCAGAAGGGAATACCTCAAACCATGCCATGATGGGAACAGTTGGGATTCCAAAGAAAGCAACATGAAACACTGGAGCAATCTGTCCAAGTGACATAAAGAAAGGACTGCAGGATCCTCACGGTACACAGCAAGACATCCATCCACCTAGAACATCAGCCTTGTGCAGGACACGTTATGGAGTGTTATATAAAGGCTTGAAGAATTTGGTTCAGGGAAGAAGCTAGTTCCTACATGTTTATGATCAACTTTTATATTTTCAAGCAACAATTTAAACAAGTATATCAGTTCCAGGGAAAGTTCAAGGTATCAACTGAGAGCAAGTCTGCAGGGGAAAACATGTGACTGGCTGGGTCTCAGAGAAGTTCAGCCACTCTGAATTTCTTAGTCAGGACATGGAAGAAAGTGGGGAATGGAGAATCCTATAGAACAGATGACTAAGAAGGAAGGATAGAGCACACCCAAGTGATTGCATAATACTTGTCCACCTATACCTCCTATTCCTCTTAGCTCTGGTTAAATATGAAACTAGGAAGCCTTTTCCAAATTAGAAACTAAAAAATTTGATCCTCAGAGAAGACTGACTTTTTTCATGGCCTTAGAACTTTTGGGAGCTGATGTTCAGCTTTCCCTTTGAAGAGCATCTCTGAGCTTTCTGGCATCCAACAACTGATGTAGCAGTAGCCAGTTTATCTTCATCAGCACCACCTCTGTCATTAGGGCTGGCACTGTGTGTGTACCATGTTCTCAGCCACATTCATTCATCTTACTCAACCCTCTCAATCATTCCCAGTGGGATGACTTCATTATCCTCATTGTAGAGATACTGAAACAGATGCAAAGAGGTTTGTAACTTGCCTGTTTTCAAGAGGGTGATGGTGACAAGATGCTAATGGAAACAAATCTGAGTTTGGACCACTCTGCTATCCCTGTACTACCTCACAAGTTCAGCCCATGTGTCAACAGGGCTACTGCTTATATTAAGCACCGCTTTTAATGATAGCCTGAAAGCAAAGGAAACTGTCATATCCTACTTTTTTACTACTCTGGGTTCTTGAACTCTCTGGGAAAATATGTATTTCTGCTGCAGCAGCTGCTGACCCTGTATTTCCAAGGCCTCTCTTATCACTCACTGTTCCACATGAGCAATCCCTTTCCCACGCAACACTTTCCCTTCTTTACCATGCCAAACTCCTCCTTCCCAACCTGTTTGCTCACTCCTCTCTTCAAGAACACCTTCACAGATAAATAAAACCTGTCATCCCAGTCTCTCCATTTCTGTAGGGCCTTCCCATCCCTGAGAAAGAGCTTGAACTCGGTTCCACCCTGGTTAAATGGTGCCCAGTTGGCCTCCCTGACTTGATCAGGTTTATGTGCCCTGACTCCCCCACATGCCACCATTGCACTAGTGTCTTCATTCACTGTCACAAAATACCCATCCAACAGAAGTGCCATAAACAGAAAAGACAAGATGGCCAATCAGTGAGCAATAGAATACAAAGCCTCCTGAGAGAAACAATTCATATACCAGAATAAAACACCCTGGAGAGACCCAGACAGAGGGAGATGGATCCTCTTGACACAGGAAGAAATTAAAACTTAAAAAAGCTCATTAAATGCTTCAGGACTACAACTGAAACAGCTAAAGACTAAAGGGACACAGCGATTTTGCGATGACCCGCCAAGTTCGCACCTTCTTAAATCCATGCCAGCAGGCAGAGCCGCCCAAACTCATTCCCACTGCCACTCACAGGAAGAACAGCAACGCTGAAGTCGGGGTTTGTGAGCCCAACAGAGAGTGGAGAGCAGAGCCTGTGGAGGAACCTTCATTGATCCATGGTCAGTGCTGGCAGTGAGACCCACCCCCATAGGAAGGGCCCAACCAGGTGGGCAACATGTTGGAATCAGACAGGAGGAGCCTGAACTGGGAGTGACAGTGACTTTGGTTGGTTGCTCCCTCCCCAGAGCAGATTCATGCGATTTGCTTGGACTGGGCTGTGCCCCTGGCTGAGACCCAATGAGACGTCCCAAATCGATTCCCTGCGCCTAGCACGCACTGACCAGGTGATTGCCCCTGAAGTTTGGCTGGCCCAGTGGGTGGGGCAGGCATACACAACCTGCTTACACCTCAGTGACAAGAGCAGGTGGGAAAGGGCAGAGTTCCTTTGCCAGCGTGCTTCAGAGGAAATTTGACCAACAGGGAAAGGGGCTGGGACCTGCACTGTAACCTATGTGGAGGAAGCCAGGGCCATGACAGGAGAGAGAGGCAGGAGGAGGCCCCCAGCCCAGAACCCTGAGAGCCCTGATCCAGGAGAAGGAAAACAAGGGCGACTGAGGGTGGCAAACACGCAACATCTGACATGGCTTCAATGGACATTAAGAGATATCTTAGGGACCTTGTAGACGAGCTCAAAACTGAAATATTAAATCAAGTAAAGCAGGATATGAGTAGAGTAATAAAAGAAATGCTCTCAAGAAGCATCTCTCAGGATGATACAGACGAAAGAAGGGAGGAACACAAAAAAAGGAGAAAAACATTCAATAAAGAATATAAAGAAAATATAGAATACATGAAGCAGATGCAAAGAGATTACCAGGAAATTAAAAACTCCACTGAAAGCTGGAAAAATGCCTTAAAAGAAACAAAGGATAGACTATCAAAACTTGAAGACAAGTTTGCAATGTGTAATCATGAAAGGAAAGATCTCTTAAAAATAACAAGGAAACAGGCAGTAACAATACAAAGGCTAGAAGATGACAAGAGAATCTACAATTTAAGAATAAGAAATGTGAACAAAGGAGCAGGAATACATACAGGCGAATTACAAAGGCTATTCACAGAAATAATTAAGAAAAACTTTCCAAGCATGGGAAAAGAAAATGACATTCAGTTGTGTGAGGCATACAGAACTCCAGCCACCTATAACCAAAACAGAGCTACACCCAGACATAGAATAATCAAGATACCAGAAATTCAATATAAAAACAGAATATTAGAAGCCATCAGAGAAAAGAAACAGATTACATATAAAGGTAAGCCCATCAGAATCATGGCTGACTTCTCGACACAGACCATCAGATCAAGAAGAGCTTGGAGTGAAGTCTTCCAAGTCCTGAAGGAAGGTGGCCTCCAGCCCAGATTGATGTACCCTGCAAAACTGTCACTAGAAATTAATGGGGAAACAAGATGCTTCCATGACAAAGAGGAACTGGGCGAGTTTGTGACCACCAATCCAACCTGCAGAGAATGCTGAAGGACATTCTAGAGAGAGAAAAAAAAAAACCAGGATTTTAGGAACAGTGGCACAAAGGCCTCAATGAGTGGGGCAGGCAGTAGAATGAAGGAGAAAAGTAGACAAACAAAGGCAGAAAAGTAGCATACCAGAAATGAGGCAGAGAAGGATAACTAGACATAGATGGCCTTGATACGCTATATTGTTAATAGTGCACCAGGATTTAAAACACATTACTCACACTACTCTGCTTAGATGTATCATGTTCTGTTCCAGTCATTCTACCTGTACTAGATTTGAGGGCACAGAAAGCAATCCCGGAAATGAGAGGATATAGTACGGTAATCATCCTTAATTTCCTATTAACTTAATCTAAAACTCTGTAAAACCTACACAGTTTTACCATGACTGATCCTAACCACAAGTGGTTTGGTGGATCACTGTTTTGTATTGATAGATTTTATTCAAAGCTGTTATGATTGATAGTATCAAGTCTGACAGTATAGGCAACTACACTTAAGATGACAAGATCCACTAGAATACCCATTCTGGTTTGATTATTACCTGCCTTTGAAGTTTTATATTGTCTACAATGTTTTATTTTACTAATATTGTTATTTACTGCTATACTCAATTATACTGTTATATTCAATTATGCCTGATGATACGGACATTCTATTGAAAATAATAAGAAACAACACAGTAATCATTGTAGAAAACCTTGTACTATGGTTTTATACGACTTTTTGGTTTCATGTTTTTATAGGAATTTGTTTTGTTTAGTCTTGCTAAGTTTTGTTTTTCCCTCTAATACAGAAAGGATAGAAATACATGTAGAGATTCATGCATGAGAAGCTGTTCACACTCTCACTGTTTGACTATATACTTTGTATGCTTTAATTTTGTAACTTGAACAACTATTTCTAAGAGGACAATATGTAATTTATTAACTAGTGATTTCCTATTGTTTATTTTGGTTTTTTTTGGAAATCTGTATTATCTCTACCCTTTACATGCTTTTGTTTCTCTTTAAATAAACTCATTAAAAAAAAAGGGCCATAAACAAAGGAGACTGAGACTGACTGAATTTCAAATGCAGTTTATTGCAGAAGAAAACAAGAAAACGGGGAGTTGAATACCACTCCAGAAAGACAAACAACTTGCATATACACCTTATATACAAAACCAAAGCAGCACAGAGCTTGCTGCAAGAGACAAGAAACTGAGGCACTGACCAGAGCATTGCTCTAAGCATGGCAGAGAAGCCCTGGATCCAATGGTCCTCCTCTGGCTAGAAGAAGGAGGCTCGATGAAATGTCATTTGTGTCGTGGTAATTGCCGAACTGTTTCTCAGGCAAAGCACAAAGCAGGGTGGTAACCAGGGCCTGAGCTTGCCACTGGCCTGGGTGGTGACCAGGGCCTGAGATTGCCACTGGCCTTACATTTTTGGAAAGCAGAGCAGAAAAGAAAGAGCAAGGGCAATTGTATGGACTGGTGTATCTGACCATAGCTCTAAGCCAACCTTATTTGGTGGTGATGGAAAGAGGAGAGCTAATGGGGTAGAGAGTGTATTTATCTGGTATAAGTGGAAGAAACAAATTTTATGCTAGAACTGCCACTAGAGGTTTTGTGGCCCCCAGAGCTGGATCCTCGACCTCCAGAGGAGCTAAAGCTACTTCCAGAGCTTCCCCGGCCTCCGCCAGAGCTGCCACCACCGCCTCCAGAGCCACCTCTGTGGCCTCCGATGCTGCCTCCAGAGTAGCTACCGCCGCCACCTCCGGAACCATGGCCTCCGCCATAGCCACCACCTCCAGAGCTGTGACTGCCGCCGCCGTAAGAGTAGCCACCACCGCCTCGGACACTGCCTCCACTGATGCTAGTGTGGCTGGTGCTCACAGCTGCAAAGAGAGACTCAGTTATCTTCAATTCCACCCCCTTGCCAGCCCATCAGAATCCACACCCCTGAGACATAAACTTGTACTTACACACGCTCACGTTGGGGGAACACTCTCCAGACATCCTGTAGGATTAAAAAAAATCCTCAAAATATTGCTGCCTCACACAGCTCCTCCACGTCCTTTCAGCTACCTCCAAGACTCTCCCCAGCTGAGGAGCCCCCAACCCACTCCATCGGAAACCTCCGGCCACCCAAAACACTACCGTCTGTTTCAGTCTGAGCAGAGACTTGGAGAAATCACCACATAAATTAGACAAGAGCTAATAAAGTCCACCTCTAAAGGAATGGACATTATGTCAGATGACATCTGAGCCAGGCCAAATGAAAGATGAATTCCTCCATCTCAAACATAGGAATGTTACAGCTGGAGGAAGGAAAGAGGAAGGAGGGAAGAAAGGAGAGAAAGAGAGAGAGAGAGAGAGAGAGACGGGAGGGGAGCCAAAAAAGGAAAAGAAAAGTTAAATTTGGGGCTCTGGTCCCAGAGTGAAACCAAGCCCCTGCTCCGCCCTGTCTACTTTTCCTTGCCCCAAACCCAGGGGAGCTGCAGTCTCATGGATGCGTCTTCAGTGACAGACAGCTTGCAACAAAGGAAGCCTCAAGAAGTTATGGAGCTGCCTTCCTCACCTGATTTCCTCTCCTTCCAGGAGGGTCCTATAGGTGGCAATCTCCAAGTCCAAGGCCAGCTTGGTGTTCATGAGCTCCTGGTAGTCACGCACCAGCCTGGCCAGGTCCTCCTTGGCCTGTTGCAGGGCATCCTCAAGCTCATTCAGTTTGTTCTGGGCATCTTTGAGTGCCTTCTCACCACGCTCCTCAGCATCACTAATGGACTGCTGCAAGTTGCTGATCTGACAAAGGAGAAAAAGTGTATCATACTTGTTCAGATTACCTAACCCCCACCTTGACCTTCCCTTTGCACATCACCTCTCATCTGGTGAAGCCAGTAGACTGAGTCTCACAGAACCTTACCGAACCTTACGTTATCTCTGGCTGGCACAAAGCTATGCTGACTTCCTTCAACCACTTTGGGTTGAAGCCTCTTGGCCTTTCTTGATCTCTCCTGGCCTTCAGTCAAGGTTCCTCTGGCCCTTGCCTCTTCACTGCCTTCCCTCTCCTCCTCAGCTCTGAAGTCTTACTTTGGTCATGGGCTAGATCTTTCATACATACTGATCAGCACAGCTTTCTCTACTAAGTCATTTTCACAAATTTTTCTTGAGAAAACTCCACATGATAGCTAAATTCTGCAAACCAACAGAGTAAACAAAGGAACTGAGGATACTGTCACCTTGGTGTGGACTGTAAGACTTAAAACTAGAAAAACTTCCCCATTGTCTGATGCTTACCCCTAATTTCATGCAACTAAGCATGGGGAAGAAAGTACCTGTTTCTTGACACTGTCAATTTCAGATCTAAGTCTCTGGATCAGTCGATTCAGCTCAGAAATCTCCATCTTTGAGTTTTTCACACTGTCACCATGTCTGCCAGCAGTGATCTGCAGCTCTTCGTACTAAAGACAGGAGGTCATATGAGTTAGGTGGGAGCAAAGCCCTGCGTGCTCAGGCACACAAAGATAAGAAATAGCATGGAACAGCAAGGCAAGACATTCTTGGGGAACCAGCTAGGCAATCAGGCATTCACCTTGGTCTGGTACAGGGACTCAGCCTCAGCTTTACTCCTCTGGGCAATGTCTTCATACTGGGCCTTGACTTCGGCAATGATGCCATCCAGGTTCAGGTTGCGGTTGTTGTCCATGGACAGGATGACATTGGTTTCACTGATGTGAGTCTGCATCTGAGACAGCTCCTATGGGAGTTACATAATAGGTCAATGACTCAGAGTGCTAAAGCAAAAAACTATGGAGACAGAGAGAGAACTCAGGAGGTGGGAGATGAATTTCTGTTCTTCTGGAGAGCAGTTGGTTTAGGCTCAGAGACTCCAGTTAGGTAGGCTGAAATTAGAGTACTCACTGCTTCAAAGAGTGCTGTAAGGAAGTCAATTTCCTGCTTCAAAATGTCAACTTTTGCCTGAAGTTCTACTTTGTTCATATAAGCAGAATCCACATCCTATAAGAATAAAGGATAACATAAACCCTATTCTTTCCATGGTGGATCCCTCTCTCTAGCTATAAAAATGTTTTCTAAGTATAAGAAGAGTTTGAAGTCTTTTACACTTCTTTTTGCTCCAGAGGCGTCACAATTCCTGAATCCCCATCTCTCTTCTGGAATCACAATCCAAGA
Source organism: Hydrochoerus hydrochaeris (assembly GCA_004027455.1). Lineage (NCBI taxonomy): Eukaryota > Metazoa > Chordata > Mammalia > Rodentia > Hydrochaeridae > Hydrochoerus > Hydrochoerus hydrochaeris. Next base: position 34,828 of record PVLA01013276.1, read on the forward strand.
AGCTTTTCTACCTAACTGAGATCTCACTTTGCTGCTTACTACAGGAAATGCTAGAAATATGGAGAAGCTAGATTAGGTCCGTGGTAATACGAACAAACAACTCTGCTCCAGATATTCAGCAGCCCCACTACCTCGTTCTCCACATTGTGGATTCTTTCTGCTTATTACTGGAGACTCTCTTCTGTTGTTTATTTGTGAGCTAAATTCCCTCCTACAAAATTTGCTTACCTTCTTGATAGTCACAAATTCATTCTCTGCATTTGTCCGCTTATTGATCTCATCCTCATACCTGCAGGAAAGCAGAAGTGGTTAGGGGAAGGACAGTCTGAAGCCCAGGATTCTAAAGTAAAAGGAGCATTGCCTGTCATTGCCTTTCTATTGCAAGATATTTGGTCACCTGTTTCTTCTGAGTGATAAAATCCCTAAACTATTTCCACCTCTTGAGAAGATGGTTTCTGGAATTGTCAAATTTATTTGCTCTGACTTAAGGCAGACATAGTTACATACTGCTACATATTCTTAGCTTATCTGCCTCTGGAAGTCTTTTACAGCAAGAGTCAGGAACTGCCCAGCCACCCTTCCTTACTTGTTGCGATAATCTTCCACCAAGTCTTGCATGTTCTTCAGTTCTGAGTCCATCCGAGATTGGTCACTCTTCAGCTGATCCAAAATCCTTCTGAGGTCACTAATATAATTCTCAAAGTAGGGCTCTAAATTTTGGGTTCTCGTGGAGGTGTCCACCTGCTGCAGCAGCTCCCATTTTGTTTTCAGTACCTGGTTCTGTTGCTCCAGGAACCGCACCTAAAAATACAAGACCCATTATCCTGGTGCAGAAATGGGGAACCGTCACCCCTGAACAAGAACAGTGCCTTCAATTCCTATTTCATAGTCAGAAAAACAGGAAGAAGGTCAACTTAGCACTCTCTTCATTAAAAAACCCCAACTCATTCTTAATTCAGTGAAGCACTAGAAGGAAATATTTACACAATAACAATAGCGAAACATATATAAAATTAATGCAATTATGCTTTGAGAAAATATACGCTACTTATGAAATTTGCCTTCCAATTTTTTAGGTAGCTAGCCAATAAGAGTTAATTTTCAATACCTGGATATATATGCAGTTAAAAATTACATTGGGGAAAATCCCAGATATGGACTTGAAATTTATTGTAGACAACTTTGGATTGACATTATTCACCATTAAGCAGAAAAGTGAAAAACAGTTTGAATGTTCTTTCAGAACTGATGGTTGGGATTGTTAGTATAAAAAACCTGCACCCTAACCTAGTGCCAATATAAAATTTTCAGAGGCAGAGATCCCCTCTGACAGCAAAAGGCGTTTGGCACTGACTTACTCTTTGCTTCTGCAACCAGCGCAAGTCACCCTGTTCACAATAATTTCCCTTTCTATGCTTGGTTCTCATTTGCACACTTGAAATTTCTGTTAGCTTTATTTCTATTCAGCTCAAGAGTGTCAGTTCAACTCAGGAGCTAAATCAGGCACACTTAAAAGTCAACATCAAACTGGCCCATGCTTAGCTCAATCACAGTGAAGTCATTGTCCAAGGGAGGTTAGTTATTAGCATGATTCCCAAGCATCCTTCCTAGAAGCCCATTCCACAAAATATCTTTCCAACAGTCCAAACACAGAAATGTAAAGTGAAACCCACATATGTCTTGGATGCTCCAATCTCAGAGAAAACACGACCAGCTCTCTTGGAATACTGAGCCAATAAACTCACCTTGTCAATGAAGGAGGCAAACTGGTTGTTGAGTGTTTTGATTTGCTCCCTTTCTCGAGACTTGACTTTTTGGATTTCAGGGTCAACCTCCACATTGAGGGGTTGCAGAAGGCTCTGGTTGATAGTGACTTCCTGTATACCACCAGGGGGGAAGACAGGCCCAAAGCCACCCCCAAATCCACCTCCTCCAAAACCACCTCCACTGCCAAAACCACCACCACCAAAACCACCACCGCCAAAACCACCACCGCCAAAACCACCACCGCCAAAGCCACCACCACCAAAACCACCACCGCCAAAGCCACCACCACCAAAGCCACCACCACCAAAACCACTACGAACACCTCCTCTAGCCACACTCATGGAGATGCTCTTGCCGCCACCAAGGTTAACAAGACTCCTGCTTCCAAAACCACCACCACCTCCTCCACTCCTGCAAAATCCTCCTGAATATCTCCCGCCACCTCCTCCACTGCGGCGCACAGAGCTGCTAGAGGATCTCTGGTGGAAACTGAGCACCCCTGCAGAGCCACCACTGAAACCCCTTCCACCACTCCGGCACATAGACCTGGAGCTATACTGCCGACTCATGTTGGCTTAGACAGCAACAGGAGCAAAGAAGAAAGAGGAAAGGAAAGGAGCCAAGCACTCCTCTGTCCTGAGCCCTGAGACTTTTCCTTATATACGGAGAGGAAATTGGGCTTGGTCCTCCAGAGTCAGCGGAGATGCAGCACCTCTAAAGGGTTTGGTTGCCTGCAGCCATACAAGGTTTTTTTTACGAGCCCCAACAGCACAATAAACACTACACACCTACCTTCCAGAACGAGCTCTCGAAATTGCTGTGCAGGCAAGATTGACTCGTGTAGTAATCATTTTATCAGATGAGATCTCTATTCAAGCATTTGTGGCTTTAGAAAATAGGACCCCACATCTGCTACCTGCTGTCTCTTAGAAGGATTTCGTAACTGCTCTCATAAATGTGTGAGTTTCTATTCTTGCCTTGCCCTTGTAAGCTACTAAGCACACTCTCGCTGGGAGCAACAGGTGCAATGCTCCATGTCTGCATCTCTGAAGGAGATCTCTGGTCTAGCTGAGACCTGCCACCCCACCCCCAGCCCCAAATCTCACCAAGTTACATCTCCTGATGGAGACTCAGGGCTTTAACAACTAAAAACATAAATGATTTTTAATGCTAGCTTTTATAAATGTACTGCATTGATTGACTGAAGGAAAAGGAGCTGTCATCAAACAAGATGGACAGATAGGTATTCTGGAAGGACCAGAAAGGAAAGGTATGTTCTGTTCTAAGTTCCCCAGTTGTTTCTTTTCTCCAAAGACAGATCAGGGCAGGTATCAGACAACAGAGACACCAACAAC
>PVLA01013277.1:0-22145 GCA_004027455.1 Hydrochoerus hydrochaeris
AAAACACAGAGGAAATGGACAGATTTCTAGAAACATATGAACTACCAAAGCTCAACCAAGAAGATATAGCAATTTTGAACAACCCAATATCAGCTATTGAAATTGAAAATGTAATTAAAAACTTACCAACAAAGAAAAGCCCAGGTCCTGATGGATTCACAGCTGAATTCTACAAGAAATTTAGAGAAGATTTGATGCCGATACTCCTTAAAATATTCAATGAAATTCAGAAGTAAGCAATCCTCCCTAAATCATTCCTGGAGGCAAGTATGATGCATACCAAAATCAGAGAAAGATCCAACCAAAAATGAGAACTATAGGCCAATCTCACTAATGAACACTGATGCAAAGAGTCTCAGCCAAATACTGGCAAATAGAATGCAGCAAATCAAGAAGATTATATGCCATGGCCAAGTAGGGTTCATTCCAGGAATGCAGGGATGGTTTAATATTTGCAAATCAATGAATGTAATACACCATGTCATCATAGCCAAAAACAAAAAACCACATGGTCATCTCAATAGATGCAGAAAAAGCTTTTGACAAAGTCCAACACATGTTCCTGATAAAAACCCTTCAGAAACTCGGAATACACGGTGTCTACCTCAACCTTGTAAAGGCCATCTATGACAAACCAACAGCTAACATTATAAAAAATGGACAAAAACTAAAAGCTTTCACTTTAAAATCAGTAAGATGACAAGGATGTCCACTATCACCACTCCTCTTCAATATAGTTCAGGAAACATTAGCCAGGGCCATCAGACAAGAGAGAGAAATAAAAGAAATAAAGATAGGAAAGGAAGAAGTTAAATTATCATTATTTGCAGATGACATGATACTTTATATAGAAGACCCAAAACTCCATTAAAAGACTTCTAGAGGTAATAAACAAGTTTAGCATTGTACCTGTATACAAAGTCATTGCTCAAAAATCAATAGCATTCCTGTAACAAACAAAAAACTCACTGAGAGAGAAATTATGGAAATAACGCCCTTTACAATAACATCTAAAAAATGAAATACTTAGGAATCAACCTAACTAAAAATGTAGAAGACCTATATGATGAAAATTATACTATGTTGAAAAAGGAGATTGAACAAGATATTAGAAAATGGAAGGATATTCCTTGCTCTTGGCCAGGAAGAACAAACATTGTGAAAATGGCCATACTCCCAAAACTTTTATACAGATTTAATGCGATCTAATCTAAATATCATTGACATATCTCACAGACCTAGAGAACACATTCCTAAAATTCATTTGGGAACAGAAGAAACCTAGAATAGCAAAGGCAGTTCTGGGTAACAAAGGCAAGGAAGGAGGTGTCTCAACTCCTGGCTTGAAACAGTACTATAAATCCACAGTGATAAAATCAGCCTGGTACTGGCAAAGAAATAGATCTGAAGATCGATGGAACAGATTAGAAGATGCAGGCATTACTACAAAGACACTGAGTTACCTGATATTTGACAAAGGGGCTAAATATGTCCACTGGAAGAAGGATAGCCTCTTGAATAAATGGTGTTGGAAAAATTGGCTGTCCACATGGCAAAGACTGAAACTAGATCCATGCCTATCACCATTCAGAAGACTAAAGTCTAAATGGACAAAGACCTAAATATTAAAACAGAAACACTAAATCCACTAGAAGACAAGGTAGATAGGAGTCTTGGAGATATAGGGGTAGATAGAGAATTCATGAACAGAATGGTAATGGCACTGGAAACATCTCAAAGAATCAACAAATGGGATCTCATATTATTGAAAAGTTTCTGCACTTCAAAAAAATCACCAAAAGTGTGAAAAGAAAACCCACAGAGTGGGAAAGAATTTTAGCCAGCAACCCCTCAGACAAAGGACTTATATCCAGAACATATAAAGAATTGAAAAACATCAAGCCCCTCAAATTCAAAGACCCTCTCCAAAAATGGGCATCTGAGATGAACACACAGTTCTCAGAGAAAGATATACAGTGGCAAATAAATACATGAAGAAATGTTCACCATCACTGGTCATTCGAGAAATGAAAATTAAAACAACATTGAGATTTCATCTCACTCTGGAAAGAATAGCGGCCATCAAGACAGCAATTGATAACAAATGTTGGTGAGGCTGCATGGAAAAAGGAACACTGCTCCACTGTTGGTGGGAATGTAGACTGGTGTAACCACTATGGAAATTCATATGGAGAATTATCAGAAGACTAGGATTTGAAGCTCCATTCAATCCAGCTGTTCCTCTCCTGGGTATTTTCCCAGAAGAACTGACAAGTTCGTATCACAGTGATATATTTGCACCCATGTTCATAGTAGCACAATTTGTAATAGCTCAATTTTGGAAACAACCAAGATGTCCATCAACTGCAGAGTGGATGAAAAAGATGTGGTATTTTTATACAATGGAATATTTCTCAGCTATAAAAAAGGATGATCTTGAGGCCTTCATAGGTAAATAGAGACATCTTGAGACTATCCTCATTAGGGAAATAAATAAGAGTCATATTTATAAATATCACATTGTGTCTGTAGTGTCAAAAGTAGTAAGTACTATAAGTGTAAAAAAAAAAACCCAAAATGTGTAATTGCTTTTTTAAAAAAAAAGAGGAAAAGAAAGTGCTCTAAGGGATATAACTGCATGTATGTTTGAGTGTGTCAAATAGATGACCATATTGCTGAATCTTTGTTGGAACTTTGAGCAGAACTATTTGTAGTCTGACTGTTTGAATGTCTACTATGTATCCTTTAACTTTGTAACTTGAACAACTACATCCAAGATGACAGTATGTAATTTATCAACTAGTGATTTCTTAGTGTTTTTTTCTTTTTTTTTTTTTAGAATTCTGTATTGTTGCTGCCTTTTTTCTGTTTTGTTTTTTCTCTTTAAATAAAATTTTAAAAATGTGTAATTGCTATTATAAAAAAGAGGAAATAGGCAGTGTTATAAGTGATGTAACTTCATGTATATTTAAGTGTGTAGGATTGTTAAGCATATTTCTATGTTCTTCTTGGATTGTTGATCAGACCTGTTTGCAGTCTCACTGCTTGAATGTCTACTTTGTATGCTTTAATTTTGTAATGTAAACAACTATTTCCAAAAGGACAATATATAATTTATCAACTAGTGATTTCTTACTATTTATCTTTTTTTAAAATAATGTAATAGTTCTATCTTTTTTCTGTTTTTTTCTCTTAAATAAAAAAAATTGGATATGAACCTGTTTATTATTATAATTATAATTATATAAAGCCAAGTAGTCTATGAATCAGTAAAATGATTGAAAATTGGTAGATGTTATAAAGTTTATAAATCTCTGTACAAATATATGGCTGAATTTCTATGGATTATATAGAGAAGTTAGTCATAGAGGGACAGAGATCTTTCAAATGATTCAAAATAGATTTTTCCTCACCCAAATTTCTATACAACCTTTAAAATTTGTATTCCTTTTATAAAAGCAAAATATTTTGGATGATTTATTGGCTCTATCCTGTGCGATAAATAGCACAAGACTTTTTCCAGCAGTCCAATATTCAGAAGATTCTTGACCATAAAATAAAATTAAAGAATAAATTTACAACCCTATGTTTAAGTTAAAATCAGACATCTATATTCTAGGTCAATTTTTAAATTTTCTTTTAACAGCACTCTTTAAAAACAAATCTAGTGTTCATTCTCACTGTGTCAAATATTTTATACTGTAATATGTACAAAGTATTTAGTATATTTCTCAACCCGTTTACTCTTTATAATTTTCTCGTGTTATACCTATACAGGCCTATCTTTCTTATCTTCATTTTTGTCTTCAAAGAGCATTCCTCTTATCCAATTTTCAGCCTTCACAGAATTTTGTCTTTGGAAAAGATCTAATAAATATTAAATAAATGCTTTTAAGGTATGCATTTCTGGAGTAAGAAAAATAATAGTGAATTTTCACTGCACAATTCAAGTAAAAGTTATTGGAACAAGATGAATTACGATAAATAGGCGACCAAAAGATTATAAATGTTAACAGTATATTAGTTTTATTTTCAAACATTCATGAAACTATTATTTAGTTCTTTCATAAATATTGACCACTTCTGATACTCTTGAGAATTGAAATAAATGCTAAGAACACAACAAGTAATTAATACTCCAGAAAGGATATACAGAAATCAGTAGTGTTGATAGGACAAATTCTGAGATTAAAAAATACACAGGTTGGTATTTGAAATCTTATTTTGATGAAGATTCAAGGAGAATTATTCAGATGAATTAATATGTAACACACTTTTGAGAAATAGAAAATTTAAAGATATGGAACATTAACTATAGATGTAAACAAGAGAGAGCACATGGGGAAAAAAAAGAATAGGAAAAGTGAACAGAGAGTTCCTCTCACTTTCAATAAATGTAAAGCCATTCAGTGCAATTGTACTAAATAGTATCAAAATGGCATCAATGGTTAGATCATTTATTATGCATTCTGTACTTTTAAAATTATGCCAATTGTAAAACTTTCTAATTGTTTCTATAAGAGAATAAGATGAAAATGTTTTGTTTAAGAAGGATCACACTATCAGGAATTACTACCTATAAGATGATGATGTTGTAAGTTATATATTCTGGTACCCCATACTAGCTTTGATTATCTTAGTTAAAAATATCTTCCATTATGTTTTGTGTGTGTTTGTGTGTTCAGACATTTATAAAGCAAACAAAAGATGCCCTGGATCTTAGGCCTCTTGAACAACTCCCCTCTTCAAAATTCAAAGTTATAGATAATTCAAAAGGAACTATTGGAACATAGATATTTGATTTAAACTTAAACATATATGTAACTTTATTATTTAAATTTTACTTTATGGTCAAGAATTTTCTCAGTATTGTGCTACTGTAAAAGATCTTGTAGTATTCTACTGTGTAGATAATAGCCAATGTATCATCCAAAATATTTTGCTTTTTAAAAAGGAATGCAAATTTTAGAGCTTGTATAGAATTTGGGTGAGGACAAACCTTTTCTTAATCATGGTAATGATCTCTTTTCCCCTGCATACAAATTTCTTAACCTAATCCACAGAAATTCAGCCACATATAATTTTGTTCAGATCTTCCTAAACTGTAGAACTGAATAACTTCTTCAAATCATGTAAATACTCAAGAGATATTATTTGATATAAGTACAGTGTATCAATACATTAAGCAATGTAGTAGGTACTAGACATTTAAAAAGTGCAAATTTAGTCATGGGAAGAAATCAATATACTTTTCATATCTGTAAAATAAAAACTACAAGTTTTAATATGTCATGGTTAAGTGATATTTATTATAAAATTTTGTATAAATTCACATTTTTTAATGTCCTGGGAATTACTAACTGAATTTGTTTTGTAAAATCACTTCAAGGATAATAGCAAAGCAAAGATCTTTGGAAGATACCGTGTAACACCTATCTCCAGAGCAGAGAGCAAGATTATTTATAGCCTTGAAAGAGTGTTCCTCCTTCAAAAGCAAAAAACAGAAGTGCTTAATATCTATGCTTAGAAATAAGAATTCTCTAAGTTCAATCTACTATGTAAGTAGATTTCATCTGCCTCTCTTTCAGAACACCGTGTGGAAATAGGGCTTCTAGGACCTAGAGTTAATGTCTGATCTGGCTATTGCTGTGAGTAATAAAATCTGCTTTATATCTAACGTAAGAGCCTCTTGTTGCTTAGAAGCATTAATGAAATTGGAAACAGGAGAACTTTTAGTTGCAAATCACAACTCTGCATGACAATATCTTGTTTCTGATAATTCATTATGAATCTGATCTAAGATACAAGTCTAAAGGCATTGAACAATGATAACGCAAATTTTAGTTTCTTGGAATTAATATCAAGAACATTATAATATTGTTCTGATAGCTAATATCTAAATAAATGAAAAGTTTTAATATTTCTAGAGATATTATTGTGTTTTAGTATATCAAACACTACAATATATACTACAGATTTAATAGAAACCAATAGACAAAAATAGAAAAATGTCAATTGCACCCTAATTAATATTTTAGTTAATTACATGTGAATTAAAATTATAGCAATCTTTTATGCAATTTCTGTTTGTAAGTTGGTAGAACTTGAGTGAAGAAAAGTAGAACTGGGATGAAATGACTCAGGAATTGTTACAATATTCATATTTTACATGAAATTTATTTTCACATATTTCATATACTATATTTTATAAACTAAAAGATGAATTAAAAACTTGTAAATGGGTTAACATTCTTACAAATAGTGCACATGGCTAAGAAATTTATGTATTATTCTTGGGTATAGCATTGGATTGTAGGGTAGATTATTCAAACAGGCTTCCTTTATTTTTGAAATGTTCAATAACATTATTTTTTTCATGATTGTGTACTGTAACATAAAATACATTTAGTGTTCACATTTAAAATTTTTATTTGAATAAAAATGTCACAATTTTAAACCTATATAACTAAATTATATCTTTTGTAGGTCAGTAGGCAGCTATTTGATATATGAGGATTTTCTACTTGTTATTTTATGACATATTTCCTCTATTTCTCTATCTTCTGCTTTCTGTCTTATGACATATTTTCCATGCAGAAGAGAAAAGATGACAGTTTATTCAACCTCACATCGTTAAAAAAAAAAAAAAAGTTTATTGTACCCTTCATTTCTTTTTGAGAAAATGACACAGAGTTAAAACATTTTGGTGCTTTGTTTTCCATTTATTAGTCTTTGACCTGAAAAATCAGATCAGTATAAAAGATTTCCAGCAGCAAATAGTGATAAAAGTATTCAGATGTTTAAAGTACTTGCTAAATATTCTATGTTCCAAGACTTCCAAGCCCTACAATATCAGGCATCTCTATTTTTTAGCTGTCAATTCTAGCGTTCTATGTGATCTTAGAAGTCTGGAGTCACGTACTTATGTTAATTCTCTCCTCATAGGTCTCCCAGTGAGCCTGCAGCAGGGATTTGAAGACTTGCTCTGCTCTACTCTTCACCCACCTCGTTTCCGGTCTTAAATCAGTGTCAGATTGCTGCACTCGGCCCTTGGACACGTTAATCATTTAAGGAGCATCAGTCTAAAAGCTGGCAATACGAAGTTCCTTAATCCTAAATTTACCTAACCTCACTCATCTCCCTGCTCTGAAGACACCAACAGATGAGTAAATTATATTCAAAATCCCAGAAACAGTGAGTTGTTCAGTTCAGTCACCTCGTGACAGGAACCAGGGCTGCCTGCAGGGTGGGAACTGTTGAGCTTACAGTGGAACCAGAATGCAGTGTGGATTTCCCAGAAGCCGGAGGGAACTTTCTGGAGAGAAGACTTAGGGCTCTACTGGAGGGTCCTCTGGGTCTTTCACACTGCATATGAAAGCACCTCTCTTTCTTCATTGTCACTTTTCTCTCTCAAGGCTGACTCTGTTGGTCTCCTGCAGTCAGACCACTGGCTCAGAATGCCAGTAATAAATTCATTTATTTTAAATTCATCTATTAATGTAGGTTTCTTTTCCCTTTAAATATGCATACTTCATTATGGCAATGTTCACTGAAAGTATCAAGAGACAGGGAGAATGACCATGGTCTCCTTCTAACCGCACATTCAGCTTCAGATTAATCCACTGCCGTGAACAGTGCCACATGACCCAATCGAGTTCCAAAAGCCCCACCTCAGAACACATTCTATATCTAAATCATAACACTAAAATTTTTTTCTATGTATTTGGACATTACTGTAAGTGAGGAGAAAATGGAAAAAACTAGTAACTTTATTATTTATTTATTTATTTATTCATTCATTCATTCATTCATTTTTGGTTTTTTGAGAGAAGATTTCACTATGTAGTTTAGGTTGGCCTTGAAATCATGTTGTATCCCAGGCTGGCCTCAAACTCACAGCAATCCTCCTGCCTCAGTCTCCCAAGTGCTGGGATTACAGGCATGCTCCACTACACCTGTCATAAGTAAATTTAGAAATCACTAAAATCACAAGTACCTCAAAGATGACATATTCTTCAGTTAATATATTTGAAGAGAAATCTGCATATTTTGAATAATAACATGTAATTTCCAGCATTATATTTCTTTAAATGTGAAACTGAACTAAAAATATCTGTGGAATTATTTCAAGTTTTAATTTCTAACCATATACTAAGCTTAGGATTTTTCTAATTTTCCTTTCTTACTTCTATTCTAATCTTCTTGTCACCTGTCTCATGTCCTCTGATAGTCCTCCAATTTAATTCATTCAAAATCAATTATTTTCTTTTAATAATATATTACTTTCCTTTCTATGGACTCTAGTTAACTTTAGTGACACTTAACTGTTAGTAAATAAAATTAATTAATCAAAACTTTTAGTTTTTTTATTTTGTCAATCAATTTTCAAAAGTTATAAATACTATTACATTCTTTAATAATTGTTAAATCTGTCTTCATCAGCCTATAGCTTTTAGTTCAATGAAGCTGTAATGAATTTGCTGTATGTGACAGTGATCTTTCAATCTTAAATTTAGGGAATTTCTGCACTCTATAGCTCTAAACTAAGCCTTGTTTTGAACCCAAGTGTTCTTTTAGTATAAATTTAAATCCATGAAATTTAACAAAGTCATTAAGGCTGCTTCTTGATCTTCAGAAAATACATATATTTTATATATTTATATATATAACATATACCTTTATATATATTATGTATACAATTTGTGATTTCTTTGTTCCATATATATATGGAACAAAATTAAACTGGATTAAAGAATAAATGATTTTTAAAATAAATAACAATACCTATTTACTTAGTACCTAACACTCCTATGGTTGAATTTAGTTTGGACCACAAAATAGTACACTTCCATTTTTTTATCTTGCACCCTAAACAAACTGTACTGCTTCATGAAATGAATCCAACCAGTTCTAAGAACAATAAAGTTTTGGAAGCAGTCCTCAAGAACTCTGCTACATGGTCTCACAATCCCAATCACTTTAAGAAATTTCATGAATTGAATGTTAATTAACTGAAATAAAAATAGTTTAATGAAAACCTCAGTCTAGGAATTTTAGTCTTCTCCTTTCTGAAGAATATAAAGCATCCCAGGCCATGTAAACCTTGTGCTGGAACAACTGGGCAATCACTAAATCCACATTAAGCCCAGCCTTAGGCAGTCAGAGGAGTACCTCTTTTTAGAACCCTCAAGATAGTTGTTGATGTACTAACTTAACTAAGAAGTTCCATGTTTACTGTGATGATCAAACTAACCATATCTCCTGTCAGAGTTGCACATATGTGTCAGTATTTGGTTATTCTCCCAAATCAACTTATAAAAAGATGCTTTATTACTTGTAATGTTATAAATCTATGATTACTTATTGTTATGACTGATAATCTAGATGTTCCCCATAGTCTCATGTAGTCATGGGTGGGGCTCTTCTAACGTGGCTGGATCTAGGGTGTGTGCTGCCAGAATCAAGAAAGTAGTGCTGGGAGTAATTCCTGGTGTGATACTAGGATCACACAGCCCCACTATGAGTGTGAGTGCTGCCCACCCTAAGGGTGGATAGCCTAGATAAGACATAAGGAACAGAAGGTCACTGCTTGTTGGTTGTTACTTGCTGCTTTACTTCCTTCTGCTTGCCATGAACTGTTTCTCCTCTTGATACCTATTTGTCATGCCACCCTGCCTTGGAGCCAGTCAACTATGAACTGAAACATCAATGTATTAGAAGCTAAATAAACCTTTTCTCTTTCAACTTGGAGTTTTTGGTGTTTGGTCTCAACAAAGAGAGAAAAGAAACCAAGAATTTATATTAATTAGAATCCTGCCCTTTGTCCACTGGTGGTTTTCTTGGTCTTCTCATTCATTTTAGTTGTATTTAATCACTTACAAGCAGATGATTCCTAACTCTTATCCCTGGTACTTTTCTGAGCTTCCAAATGGTCCACTCACCAGCATAACCTCCAGGCATTTCAAATTCAAACTATCAGACCAGAGCTCACCCTTATCTGTTTTTCCACTGGCAATCTAGTTCTTGATAAAGGAAATTACTATTGATTCACTCATCCATGCTGGAAAATAGAGCAATTCCTCTCTTTCACTTAGTCATCATACCCAGAGATTCATCGGCCCTCAATATTTCTTAAATCTTCAGGCAATCTCTGTGCCATTTATTTATTAAGTACATATTTACTGAGTACCTAACACTCCTATGGTTGAATTTAGTTTGGGCCACAAAACAATACTTCTTTTTCTAGTGATTGCATTCTAGTTGGGGAGATAGAAATTTTTTTAAAAAATATAATAAATTAGTTACCTTAAGCTAGTACATGCTATGAACTAGCACAGGTCAAACAAGTTAATGAGGACTATTTGGAATGTAGAGTGAAGGAATTAACACTTTCAATGGACTTTTCATGGTATGCCTTGGGACAGAGTGATATTTGAGCAAATATTAAATAAGTGTTAGCTATGAAAATACAGTAGAAAAGTAGGCCAAGGAGACAAACAGCCAAGGCAGGATGTCTGTGGTGGCTGGGGATTAGCAAGGAGACTGCTCCTGGCCCTTGTGGAGACCATCATTATGGGACTTCTAAATAGTGCCTCTCTCTACTCTCTTAGGTTATGGCTGTCTGACTCAAATTCTCTGTTTTTGATCTCTCATTTGCTACACTCATACATCCAGAAGCATTTAAATTAAAAACTGATGTAGAAATGTTTCCCTAAGACAAACTGTGCTTCCTCCTATCAGTCTATCTTATTCTTTTTTTCATCTACTTTATGTCCAACAATACCAAACTCTCTGTACTTTCATAAATTCCAGTTTTTGTGCCTGTAGTTCTGTTATTATTTCTCTGCAGAATCTCTTTTCCTTTTTAATATGGTTACATAATAATCATCACTCTTCATTCATATCCACCCCAACAGAGATGCACTCTGTGTAGCTCCTTCTTGATCTCAATATTTCCAACATTGTTATTATTAACTATGTATCATAAGCTTTTCTGAATGCTTTAAGAATGTGTTTCTTGGGAGGAGCTAAAGATGACCAATCAGTGAGAAACAAAATACAAAGCCTCCCAGGAGAAACAACTCATATGCCAGAATAAAACATCCTGGAGAGATCCAGACAGAGGGAGATGGATCCTCTTGACACAGGAAGAAATTAAAATGTAAAAAAGCTCATCAAACATGCAGTCTTGGGGCTACAATTGGAACAGCTAAAATTACTGGGCATGGCATTTTCACTGCAACCCACCAAGTTTGTGCCAGTCTGAATTTGCAAATTCATGCCAGCCGGCAGAGCCGCCCAAACTTGTTCTCACCACCACTCACAGGAGCCACAGCCATGCTGAAGTTGGAGGTTGGTGAGCCCAACACAGAGCAGAGCCTGTGAAGGGACCTTCATTAATCCATGGTCAGTTCTGGGAATGAGACCCCCCCCCACGGGAAGGGCGCAACCAAATGGGCAACATGTTGGAATAGGGCAGGAGGAGCATGAACTGGAAGCAACAGTGACTTCAGTTGGTTGTTCCCTCCCCAGAGTGGATTTGTGGGATTTGCTTGGACTGGGTCACACCACTGGCCAGGACCCAGTAAGCCATCCCAAATCAATTCCCTGCACCTAGCACACACTAACCTGGTGAAGGCCCCCGAAGTTTGGCTGGCCCAGAGGGGAGAGGCTGGCCTATGCAACCCCTGCTTACACCTCAGTGACAAGAGCAGTCAGAAGAGGATGGAGGTCCCTCATTAGCATGCTTCAGAAGAACCATAACCAACAAGGAAGGGGGCTGAGACCTCCACTATACACCTGTATGGAAGAAATCAAAACCATGATAAGAAAGAGAAACAAGAAAAAGCCCCCAACCCAAAACCCTGAGAACACTGATCCAGGAGAGGGAAAAACAAAAGAGACTGAGGGCAGCAAACAAGCAACATCAGACATGGCTTCAATGGACATTAAGATGTATCTTCAGGACCTTGCAGATGAGCTCAAAACTGAAATATTAAATCAGATATAAGTAGATTAATAAAAGAAATGCTAAGCTCTCAGGAAGACACAGAAGAAGGGAGGAACACAAAAAAAGGAGAGAAACATTCAATAAAGAATATAAAGAAAATATAGAATACATGAAGCAGATTCAAACAGATTACCAGGAAATTAAAAACTGCATTGAAAGATGGCAAAACGCCTTAGAAGAAACCAAAGATAGACTATCAAAACTGAAAGACATTTTTGCAATGTGTGATCATGAAAGGAAAGATCCCTTAAAAACAACAAGGAAACAGGCAGTAACAATACAAAGGCTAGGAGACAACAAGAGAATCTATAATTTAAGAATAAGAAATGTGAAAGAAGAAGCAGGGGAATACAATCAGGTGAATTACAAAGACTATTCATGGAAATAATTAAGGAAAACTTCCCAAGCATGGGAAAAGAAAATGACATTCAGTTATGTGAGGCATACTGAACTCCAGCCACCTACAACAAAAACAGAGCTATACTCAGACATCTAATAATCAAGATACCAGAAATTCAATATAAAAACAGAATATTAAAAGCCATTAGAGAAAAGAAACAGATTACCTATAAAGGTAAGTCCATCAACATCACAGCAGACTTCTCAACACAGACCATCAGTTCAAGAAGAGCTTGGAGTGAAGTATTCCAAGCTCTGAAAGAAAATAACCTCCAGCCCAGATTGATGTACCCTGAAAAACTGTCACTAGAAGTTAATGGAGAAACAAGGTGCTTTCATGACAAAGAGGAATTGGAGGAATTTGTGACCACCAATCCAACCCTACAGAAAATACTGAGGGACATTCTAGAGAGAGAAAAAAATACCAAGATTTTAGGAACAGTGTCAGAAAGGCCTCAATGAATGGGGCAGGCAGTAGAATGAAGGAGAAAAGTAGACAAAGGCAAAAAAATAGCTTAGCAGAAATGAGGCAGAGAAGGATGGTTAGAATCTCTAACATAGATGGCCTTGATATTGTTAATTTTGCTATTCTTCTGTCTTTGTCTACTTTTCTCTTTCATTCGACTGCCTGCCACGTTCATTGAGGCCTTTCTGCCACTGTTCCTAAAATCCTGGTTTTTTTTTTCTCTCTATTCTCTGTAGGGTTGGATTGGTGGTCACAAATTCCCCCAGTTCCTCTTCGTCATGGAAGCATCTTGTCTCTCCATTAATTTCTAGTGACAGCTTTCCAGGGTACTTCAATCTGGGCTGGATTTTGAACCATACTTAATTTCTTTTGCACTCTTTTCTATTTATATTTGAAATGTAACACATAAAGTGTATGAGTTTAAATTTTCTCTTCTACTGAAGAGCAATCTTTCCTTCCTCCTCTCCTTCTTCTTTCCTCTTTTCCTCACCTTCCCTTCTGTTTTCTTCTCCCCCTTTCACATTTTCCTTCACTCTTTCCTTCCCTCTCCCTGCTCTCCTTTTTGCTTTCAGGCTATATATTCTTTGATTTCCATCAATTGTTTTCAGCCTTCCATTTAGAACTATAGTTTAGTCAACAGAAAGCCTTACTGTCTAGCCTCAGTTTGACTCACAGTCCCCATTCTCTCTTCCCAGCCTTCCTGGGTTTGTATAGTTAGTACCCATGTGTTGTATATTCGATAGGAGCTAAGAGCAAATTTCAGCTGTCTCACAATAAAAAATGATAAGTAATTGAAGTGATATATATGTTAATTAGCTTAATTTATTCATGCTATATTGCATACAGCTATCATAAAACACATTGTACTCCATAAATGTATACATTTATAATTTGTCAGTTGGAATCAAATACATAAAGGAAAGACCCAAGACAAAATTTTTTATAATCTTCTCACTCAACCCATTCTTAGCCCTAGTGTAAATACTTTCAATATGTTAAAATTTTTATTAGTGACCATTTAAGACAGTATTTCCAAAACCAATCATAAAATTTGCTTCAGAATTTATTTGATGTACAGTTAGCCAGGTTCCAAAAAAAAAATGCTTCTAGTGAACTTCTTCAATGATACCTATGATAAGAAAATTTTGAGGGAAGGCTAATCTCAACCCACCCCTCAGTCTATGCAGAATTCTTCTCATTGGCATTGTGACCTGTGGTCTGGATTGAGTGGTGCTAAATATTTCTTATAGGAGAAAACCTATTGTATTGTTAGAGTAATCTAATACCAGAAAAAGTGAAAAGTCATTTTTCATTGCTTTTAAACTGATTTCCTACTTTGAAGGTAACTGTTTTAGCATGGGCATATACTGCTATCATTAAAAAATGAATTCTAGCAGTGAAAATAGAATCAAGCCTTCCCAGAACAGGAAATTAACCAACAGGAGTCCTGACAATTGCAGAATTATTTTAAGGAAAGAGTAATATTTAAGATGGAACCTCTTATTCAACTAGAACTTAAATATTTCTTTTTGAGGAATATCTTTGAGAAATATATAAATGATTGTTAACTTAGCAGGTGAGTTGGCAAAAAGTAGTGCTATCATTGCTTTTAAATTCCAACTATTACATAATAATCTTGCCACTTTAGTTTGATTTATCTTCTCTGAGATCTAGTAATACTCTATATAATAAATTGCTAATGATTTTGCAATGAACAAATCGCTTAGTTCACTCAATATTGCCAATGTTGGGAAATTTCAATAAACTGCCTAGTTAGATGTGTCTCTGTTAAAATTCTATTGTCAATTAGTTAAAAAGTAGAGAAGCATAACAAGTTACAGTAACTGGCATACATACACCAAAATTATGTCTCAGTATCACACACAGGGTTCATGACATTACTCTACCATCAACAGATTTCTATTATTATTAGGTTTGTATGTTACTGTGAAATGCTGTAGATATGGACAACAAAGCGAGAAAAGACACTCTTAAAACCCTACATTAGTCATACTTACCAAACAAGAAAGGAGACTCATAAATCAAATGAATGCTCTTAGAGAATTTAGTAAAGTGAATGAATTATTGAAGCTCCTGAAACCACCTTAAACAGATCATAGTAAAAATCACATATTCATAGGAATTACACTTTCTATGTATATTTATTGTACTATGCATCTGTTGTTTAAAAGACAGATATTTCTCTTTATATACCATTCATACATATACAGGATAATTCTTCTATATTTTAATTTTTAAAAGAAGTAAAGAGCTTTGGAAAAAATCAAGCCATGGTTCTGATGCTAATTAGATATTTATTCTTGATACTTATATAACATCAGATAAACTTTAAGTTTTCTTAAAATGAAATGATCACACCAATGATCACTGCACATTTAATTTCAACCTTAAAAACCTTTGTAATGCAATTTATATAAGTATAATGTTTAAAAGTATAAATAACTTGAACATTAACATAAGAGCAAGAAAATGGAGCAAAAGTACACATGGAATTACATTTTGAGATTATTATATCAAATATTCAAGAAAATAATGATAGAAAAATAAATTAGATGAATTGTGTAGCATGAATAATCTTATGAAAAACTGTGATTCATTAAAACTCAAAACATGTCATTTAGTTACAGGTGTTCTACATAAAACTTTTTTTACTGTAACCTAATACTATGGTTTGGAAGTGTTTCTAAAAGCCACTCATCAAACTATTGACTTACTATTTTGCATTGCTGTTGGAACCTTTTGGGAGTTGGGTCTAGTGGGGGGAGTTAGGTCACTGGATACAGACTCTTGAAGAGATTTGGGATCCTGGTCTCACCTCTTGTTTGCTTCCTGGATTCCACCAAGAGAGCAACTTCCTATATACATACTTCAGTCATGATCTAACTTGAAGCAGGATTAAAAGCAGTGAAACTGACCATGAACTGAAACCTCTGTAAACATGAACCAAAATAAATAGTTTCTCCATTTAAGTTGACAATCTCAAGCATTTTGACCAAACAACAGAAAGTTCACTGACACAATTAATACTGACATTTGCCATTTCATAAAAAAGGAGAAATTTGATAAGCTGCCTGGAACCTCCCCTGTGGGCCCACCCTGCCACCGGGAATGTAGAGGAAGGATGCATCAGGTGTAAGCTGCCTGGAACCTCCCCCATGGGCCCTCCATGCCACTGGGGACATCCAGGAAGCCCGCCTCAGGCGTAGGCTGCCTGACACTTCAACTGAGGGCTTGCTCTGCCACTTGGACCTTAGCAGAAGCCTACATCAGGCCTGGAACCACCTGCATGGGCCAGCCCTGCCATTGGCAACATTGAGGAAGCACACCTCAGGTGTAAGCTTCCTGGAACCTCCCCTGTGGGTGCACCCTGCCACCTGGAAAATCTTGGAAGCCCACCCCAGACTGAAAACTGCCCTGGAATGCTTCTGCTGGGCCTGCCTTCCCACCTGGAACATCAAAAGAACTCAGCAGACTCCAGTTAGTGTGAAAAATTTTGGAAATTTGCTCCCAGGTGGTCAACCTTGGACTACAGTGGATTAACTATATAAGTGTGGTGAGTATGCCCCTAAAATAGAGGTGTACAGTGGATAAATAGGGCCAGTCATAAAACCCCCTCCAACTAACTATAAGACTTTGGTGAGTCTGAAAAGAGTCTGTGATACCCTCCTACACAGAGAAAACATCAGGCAGAGTGAAAATGACAAAATGAAAAAGAAAAATGCAGTCTCAAACATGTAGTTCACCAGAAGCAAGTATAGGAGACATTGAAATAGAAGACCCCAAAAGTAACACACTGGGAGTCTTAGAAAAGATAGTGAGTGAAATAAAAAAACAACTACATCAGGCTATAGAGGAAATCAAATTAGAAGTACTCTCCCATGTAAAGATAGAAATAACAAGTTCAGTAAAGGAGTTGTTGAATGCAGCTAAAGAAGAACTAGAGAAAAAAGTACGTGAGCATGGGAAACTGATTGAAACTTTGAATGAATAATATAAAAAACAAGCAGAATTCATGAAAAAACTCAAAGAGACATCCCAGAAACCAAAAATTCTATTGAAAGCATGTAAAATTGCCTAAAGGAAGCTGAGGATAGGATTTTGGACCTTGAGGACAGGATCAGAATTAGTGATCAGGAAAGGATAGAACTTTAAAAAATAACAAAGCAGCATGAAATGACAATCCCAAAGCTTCATAATGATGCCAAGAGCAACAATATAAGATTAATGGGCATTAGCAAAGATGCAGGAGTCCAGGAAAATGACATATGTAAAGTATTTACAGAAATAATAGCAGAAAATTTCCCAAACATGGGGAAAGAATACAATATGCAGAGAAGTAAGGCATATAGAACACCACATAGTCACAATCAACATAAATCCATACCCAGACACATAATAATTAAGATATCAGATATACAGCATAAAAAAAGAATACTAAAAGCTATCAGAGAAAAGACACAACTTACCTATCAAGAAAAGTTTATTAGAATCATGGCAGACTTTTCAGCACAAGCCCTCAAGTCAAGAAGAGCTTGGACTGAGGTATTTCAAGCCCTGAAAGAAAAAAACCTTCAACCCAGGCTAATTTACTCAGCAAAACTTTCATTCAAATTTAATGGAGAAACAAGATACTTCCATGACAAAGAACAACTGAAGAAATTCATGTCCACCAAACCAAGCCTGGAAAGAGTACTGAAAGACATACTAGACAGAGATAAAAATGACCACAATCCCCAAAATAACAACAGAAAGAAACCATCAGGTAGGATAAGCAATTAAATAATGGGAAAAGCAGAAAGAAACAACTGAAACATAACAGGGCAAAGTCAAGCCAGTACATATCAGTGATATCCATAAATAAAAATGGCCTCAATTCACCTATAAAAAGAAATAGATTGATGGAATAGATCAAGAAACAAGATCCCACAATATGCATTATACAAGAAACACATCAGACCCAAAAGGAAACTCATAGATTAAAAGTCAAAGGACGGAAAACAGTATTCCATGCAACAGCAACCCAGAAAAAAACAGGGGTAGTTTTCTACTTGCAGACAACATGAATTTCAAACCTAAAATGATTAAAAGCTATAGAGAAGGTCAATACATACTCGCTGATGGAAAAATTCAACAGGAAGAACTAACAATTATAATTATATATGTACCAAATACAGAAGCACCCAACTATATAAGACAGATACTAATGGACATGAAAAACCAAATACACAAAAACACAGTTATAACAGGAGATCTTACCAGCCCATTGTCACAAAGAGATCAACTAGACAAAAAGCAAAGAAATAACAATTGAATCATACCTGTGAACAATTGGACTTAGTAGATGTTTACAGAGTATTCCTCCCAACCACACCAGAATACACATTCTTCTCAGCTGCACATGGGACATTCTCCAAAATAGACCATATATTATCCCATAAAACATTCTTAAGTAAATGCAAAGGTATTGAAATCATACCATGCATAACATCTGAACATAGTGAACTGAAATTGGAAATTAATGGTAAAGAAATTGTAAAACCTGCATAAATACATGGAAATTAAAGAACCAATGGGCTACAGATGAAATTAAAGAAAAAATAAAGCAATATCTACAATTCAATGATAATATAGAAACAACATACTGTAATCTGTGGGCTGCAATGAAAGCAATCTTAAGAGGGAAATATATAGCAATAAATTGTCATATCAAGAAAACAGAACAAACACAAATAACCTAATGCTCCATCTCAAGCTTCTAGAAAAAGAAGAGCAACTAAACCCAAACTTCATAGAAGAGAGGAAATTGTAAAGATTAGAGCAGAAATCAATGCAATTGAAACTACAAAAAAATACAAAGAATTAATGAATCAAAAAGCTGGTTTTTTGAGAGAATAAACAAAATTGACAACGCCTAGCTAACCTTATCAAGAAAAAGAAAGAAAAAACACAAATTCATGCAATAAGAACTGAAAAGGGAGAAATTACAGATCCCATGGAGATTCAAAAGATCATGAATACCTACTTTGAAAATCTCTACTCACATAAAGTGGAAAACACAGAGGAAATGGACTGATTTCTAGAAATATATGAACTACCAAAGCTCAACCAAGAAGATATAGCAATTTTGAACAACCCAATATCAGCTATTGAAATTGAAAATGTAATTAAAAACTTACCAACAAAGAAAAGCCCAGGTCCTGATGGATTCACAGCTGAATTCTACAAGAAATTTAGAGAAGATTTGATGCCAATACTCCTTAAAATATTCAATGAAATTCAGAAGTAGGCAATCCCCCCTAAATCATTAGTGGAGGCAAGTATTACTCTGATACCAAAACCAGAGAAAGATCCAACCAAAAATGAGAATTATAGGCCAATCTCACGAAAGAACACTGATGTGAAGATTCTCA
Source organism: Hydrochoerus hydrochaeris (assembly GCA_004027455.1). Taxonomy (NCBI): domain Eukaryota; kingdom Metazoa; phylum Chordata; class Mammalia; order Rodentia; family Hydrochaeridae; genus Hydrochoerus; species Hydrochoerus hydrochaeris. Next base: position 19,307 of record PVLA01013277.1, read on the forward strand.
ACCAAATACTGGCAAATGGAATGCAGCAAATCATCAAGAAGATTATACATCATGACCAAGTAGGGTTCACTCCAGGAATGCAGGGGTGGTTTAAAATACGTGAATCAATAAATGTTATACACCACATCAACAGAGCCAAAAACAAAAACCACATGCTCATCTCAACAGATGCAGAAAAAGCTTTTGATAAAGTCCCACACATGTTCATGATAAAAACTCTTCAGAAACTCAGAATACACGGTGTCTAGCTCAAACTTAAAAGTGCCATCTATGACAAACCAACAGTCAACATTATGCTAAATTGATAAAAACTGAAAGCTTTCACTTTAAAATCAGGAACAACACAAGGATGTCCACTATCACCACTCCTCTTCCATATAGTTCAGGAAACACTAGCCAGGGCAATCAGACAAGAGAGAGAAATAAAAGTAAAAAAAAATAGGAAAGGAAGAAGTTAAATTATCACTATTTCCACATGACATGATACTCTATATAGAAGACCCAAAAATCTCCATTAACAAGACTACTAGAGGTAATTAAACAAGTTTAGCAGTGTAGCTGGATACAAGGTAAATGCTCAAAAATCAATAGCATTCCTGTAACAAACAAAAAACTTCACTGAGAGAAATTATGGAAATATCACCCTTTAAAATAACATCTTAAAAAATGAAATACTTAGGAATCAACCTAACTAAAAATGTAAAAGACCTATATGCTGAAAATTATACTATGCTAAAAAAGGAGATTGAAGAGGATATTAGAAAATGGAAGGATATTCCTTGCTGTTGGTTAGGAAGAACCAACATTGTGAAAATGGCCAGATTCCCAAAACTGTTATACAGATTTAATGCAATCCCAATCAAAATACCATTGACATACCTCACAGATCTAGAGAAAACACTCCAAAAATTCATTTGGAAACAGAAGAAACCTAGAATAGCAAAGGCAATTCTAGGCAGCAAAAGCAAGGCAGGAGGCATCTCAATTCCTGACTTGAAACAATACTATAAAGCCACAGTGATAAAATCAGCATGGTACTGGCAAAGAAATAAACCTGAAGATCAATGGAACAGATTAGAAGATGCAGGCACAACTACAAAGACCTTCAGCCACCTGACATTTGACAAAGGAGCTATATATGCCCACTGGAAGTAGGATAGTCTCTTGAATAAATGGTGTTGGAAATATTGGCCTCTCTACATGGCAAAGACTGAAACTAGATCCAAGTCTATCACCATGCACAAGACTAAAGTCCAAATGGATCAAAGACCTCAATATTCAAACAGAAACACTAAATCTACTGGAAGACAAGGTTGGTAGACATCTTGGAGACATAAGAGTAGTCAGAGAATTCATGAACAAAACACAAACTGCATGGGAAACACTTCAAAAATCAACAACTGGGATCCCATTGGAAAGTTTCTGCACTTCAAAGGAAGTCACCAACAGAGTGAAAAGAAAACCCACAGAGTGGGAAAGAATTTTAGCCAGCAAACCCTTAGACAAAGGATTTGTATCCAGAACATGTAAAGAATTGAAAAACATCAAGGACCCCAAATTCAAAGACCCTCTCCAAAAATGGGCATCTGAGATGAACACACAGTTCTCAGAGAAGTATATAGAAAGGGCAAATAAAAACATAAAGAAATGTTCACCATCACTGGTCATTTGAGAAATGCAGATTAAAACAGCTTTGAGATTCCACCTTACTCCAGAAAGAATAGCTGCCATCAAGAAATCAACTGATAACAAATGTTGGTGAAGCTGGGGGGAAAAAGGAACACTGATCCACTGTTGGTGGGAATGTAGATTGGTGCAACCACTATGGAAATCCATATGGAGAATTCTCAGAAGAATTTGTTTGGAAGACCCATTCAATCCATCTATTCCCCTCCTGTGTATTTTCCCAGAAGAACTGAAAGGTTCATATCACAGTGATATATGTGCACCGATGTTCATAGCAGCACAATTTCTGATAGCTAAATCATGAAAATAACCAAGATGCCCAGCTACTGCAAAGTGGATGAAAAAGATGTGGCATTTTTATACAATGGAATATCATTCAGCTATAAAAAAGGATTATCTTGAGGCCTTCATAGCTAAATCGAGACAACTTGAGACTATCATCATTAGTGAAATAAATAAGAATCATATTTATAAACATCATATTGTGTGTAGTGTAAAAAGTAAATAAGAACTACAAGTGTAATAAAACCAAAATGTGCATTGCTATTATAAAAAAGGGAGGAAAAGAAAGTGCTCTAAGGGATATAACTGCATGTATGTTTGAGTGTGTAAAATAGATGACCATATTGCTGAATCTTTGTTGATCTTTGAGCAAAACTGTTTGTAGTCTGACTGTTTGAATGTTTACTATGTACCCTTTAACTTTGTAATTTGAACAACTACATCCAGGATGACAGTATGTAGTTTATAAACTAGTGATTTCTTAGTGGGTTTTTTCTCATTTTTCTTTCTTTCTTTCTTTTAGAATTCTGTATTGTTGCTACTCTTTTTTCTGTTTGCCTTTTTTTCTTCTCCTTAAATAAAATTTTAAAAATATATAATTGCTATTGTAAAAAAAGAGGAAATAGGAAGCACTATAAAAGATATAGCTGCATGTATGTTTAGGTGTGTGGGATTGATAACCATATTTCTAGATTCTTGTTGGATTGTTGAACAGATCTGTCTGCACTCTCACTGCTTGAGTGTCCACTTTGTGTGCCTTAATTTTGTAACTTGAAAAACTGTTTCTAAAAGAACAATATGTAATTTATCAACTAGTGATTTCTTACCATTTTTCTTTTCTTGAAATTCTGTAATATTTCTATCCTTTTTC
>PVLA01013277.1:22245-38104 GCA_004027455.1 Hydrochoerus hydrochaeris
AGAAGGAGAAGGAGAAGGAGAAGGAGAAGGAGAAGGAGAAGGAGAAGGAGAAGGAGAAGGAGAAGGAGAAGGAGAAGGAGAAGGAGAAGGAGAAGGAGAAGGAGAAGGAGAAGGAGAAGGAGAAGGAGAAGGAGAAGGAGAAGGAGAAATTTGATGCTGATTTGAATCTCTTTTGACTTTTGTAATAGTTGCAATATATTAAATATATTAAGCATTTGAGGTTAGGTGGAATTTAACTAAGTTGAAAAAATTCTTCTTTCCAAGTGATAAAATTGGATACAATTTTAATGATAAAATTTGTTACATCTATAAATGTATTAATAAGGCTTATAAACTAACATTATGACTTAAAATGAGAAAAATTTTAAAATTGAACACTAACTCTGCACAAAAAATTGCCTCAAATGGTTTTTTTGATGCATAAAAAGTTGACCTTAAGAACAATAAAAATGCTCACATTTAACAAGGTTTAGTTCTGTTCTTTTGTCTACTCATTTTCTTTTAGCTCCAATTGCCTCATCAGCAAAATGAGTTTCATCATACATTTGGAGTTTGCTGTATGGTATTAAATGGGACAGTTTGCCTTAAAGCAGTTTAAACTCTAAATTACATATCTCCTTTTAGGCATGCTTTTTATATTGGTGAGGGAGCTACAAAATTGAAAGACACACAAATTAATTTTCTGAGCTGTTTTATACTTAAAGTACCAGAGAATGAAGAAGAGTGATACTAAGTTCAATGTACTTATTAAAAAATACTAAATAAACTCTTCATACATACCAAGAAAGATGAGTCCATATTAAAATGGTTATGTAAGTGCTTTAATTTAAAAATACATAAGCAATGTACTTTATTACTGGATGGAATTGAAATTGGGTTAATTCCAGCACTGAATCACTGACAGACAAAATCTCTGAATCTCTGACAATTTCTGTAGGACACAATATATGAAAGCATTCATCAACAAATACTAAGACAACTCCCCCAAATTATACTCAACTAATCTGTAAATGAAAACTATTAATGAGTTTGTCAGATATATATATATATATATATATATATATATATATATATATATATGCTTTGGAGTTGGTTTTCTGTATTTCAATTCAGAATTCATAGGAATGACACTGAAATTCAAATAAACATTATGAGAGATTCACTTCCCACAATGTTGTACCACTCAAAACAATTTCAATTTTTTATGATGTGTAATAGAAGTGAAATTTTTTGCTGGTATATGCTTTATTTATACTACCTTCTGCCACTGCTAAACCACAATCTTACTCAGTCTGCTTGTGAAGATTTATTTTCTCATATCTTCTATTCCACACCCTGTGCCTCTATCAGAATTGCCAGCTCACTTACTTTCCACCTCTATTAGTTAGAATTTTTCAGAGAAGTAACATACATGCACACAAACCCAACTTAATTATGAGAAATGGCTACACGATTATGGATGCAAACCAGCTAGCTCCACCATCTGCTGTCTATAAGCTGAAGACCCATGAAAATCTGTGGTGTATGTCTGTATGAGTTCAAATACATGAGTACTTGAAGATCCAATGGTGCTGCTCCCAGTATGATACAGTACCAGGGGTGGGGTGTCATGATAGGGAGAGCCAACATAGGGCCTAAAGATGACTTCCTTAGAGTTAACTGTGACCAGAGAGGAACTTCAAGCTAGTGAGACATTAATGGAAGTATTGTTGTCTCTTTCCAAGGTTTTCATCTCTGAACTATGCTAATCAACCTATATGGTGCAGTTCAACTTTGTACTTCAATTTAATGCTGCTTGCTCTTGACTCTCCCTTCTAATTCTCTGATCAGGATTTGATAATGACAGGAGGAATCTTGTAAACCATTAATTAAAGATGGAAGAACCACCTCATAAGACCTGGACTGCTTCTCTAAAGTGTTTCATGAGAGGTAACTGTATTTCTATCATAAATATTATGGCTATTATCATCACTGAAGCTTGCTTACTTCTAACCAAGTTGACATCCTAAAATCAGACCCTACTACTACTGTTTCTTGAAAGAATGAAGAGACGAAGAGGAAATTAGGGAGGGAGTAAAGGAGGAAGAAAGGGACAAAGAATCAGAAAAAGGAAGAAAAAAGAGAAAGAAAAGGAGAAAGGGAGAAGAGACGATGGAAGTGAAGAAGGGAGAGAAGGAGAAAGAAAGAGAGGGAGAGAGAGAGAAAAAGAAAGAAAGAAAGAAAGAAAGAAAGAAAGAAAGAAAGAAAGAAAGAAAGAAAGAAAGAAAGAAAGCATGCTGCTGCCACCAGGTGAGTTGCAGTTCACCAGCACATGCCCGAGAACAGTTTGGGACCATCTATCCTGGCAGCTGGGTGCCTGCCCAGCCCCCAGGACACTGGAATAGACTCCAGAGCTTCCACAGGCTTGAGTGGACTGTGCCCAGCAACCTTCATTCAACCAGGGGAGCCAGGCCTGCCAAAAGGGGAGCCAGATGCATGCCACTGCCGTGAGGTGAGTTGCAGCTCATGAGCACAGGCCCAGAAACACTTTGGGACCATCAATCCTGGTGGCTGGGTGCCCTCCTAGCCCCCTAGGATACTGGATTAGGCTCCAGAAGTTCCACTGGCTTGAGTAGACCTTGACCAATGACCTTTATTCAACCAGGGGAGCCAGGCCCACAATAAGAGGGGAACCAAAGCTATGTGAGTCCCAGTAGCAGAGGGCACAGGAGATGATTTCCAACACATTCAGGGAAAGCTTTGGAACATTGCTGGAAACATGGAAATATAAGAAAATGACAAAATGAAAGACAAAATGCAATCTCAAACCTCCAACCCATCCCAAGAAAGCCTAGGAACCATGTAAATAGAAGAAAATACTAGCCATACACCTGAAATGCCTGAAATGATATCAAGTGAAATAAAGAAGCAAGGATGGGAAGCTATGAGGGAACTCAAATCAGAAATAATCTCCCAGGTAAAAGAAGAAATGATAAAAGTAGTGAAAGAAATACTGAATGCATCTAATGAAGACAGAGCTAAAAAATTAGAGGAACAAAGCAAAATGATAGAATCCCTGAATGAACAGTTTAAGAAACAAACAGAATACATGAAGCAGATTCAAAGAGATATACAGGAAATCAAAAATTCTATTGAAAGTTGCAAAAACCACCTCAAATAAAGTGAAGATAAAATCTCAGAACTCAAATATAAGAAGATTGGAGCTAGTGAACAGGAAAGGGAAGATCTTCTAAAAATAACAAGAAATCAGGAAATAACAATTCAATAGCTGCAAGATGATGCAAAGAAAAACAATTTAAGATTAACAATGATAAATGAAAAAGAAGGGGACAACACAAGTGATATCAAGAGGCTATTTACAGAAGTAATAGCTAAAAACTTCTCAAACATGAGTATGGAAACTGACATACAGATTAGTGAAGCATATAGAACTCCAAATAGACATAACCAAAACAAAACTACACCCAGACATATAATAAGCACCATCCCAGAAATCCAAAATAAGAACAGAATATTAAAAGCTGTCAGAGAGAAAAGACAAATCACCTATAAAGGAAAACCTATCAGAATCTCAGCAGACTTCTCAACACAAACAATGAAGTCAAGAAGATCATGGAGTGAAGTGTTTCACATCCTAAAGGAAAATGACTTCCAACCCAGATGGCTGTACCCTGCAAAACTGTCCTTCAAAATGGATGGATAAATAAGATACTTCCATGACAAAGAAAAGATGAAGAACTTCATGATCACCAAACCAACCCTACAAAGAATACTGAAAGACATTCTAGTTACATACAGGAAAAAACCACCAAGTAAGACAGACTATTAAAAAGAATGGAAATTTAAGATACAACATCAGAAAGATATGTATGAACCAATATATGACAGTTATAACCATTAATGTAAATGGCTTCAACTCACCAATTAAAAGAAACAGACTGGCAGAATGGATCAAGAAACAACATCCAATCATATGCTGTCTACAAGAAACCCATCTAACCCAAAAGGAAACTCATAGACTGAAAATTAAAGGATGGAAAACAATACTCCATGCAACAGGAACTCAAAAAAATGCGGAGGTAGCTATTCTGTTTGCAGACCATGTGAACTTCAAACCAAGAATGGTCTGAAGAGATAAAGAAGGTCACTGCATACTACTTATGGGAAAATTTCAAGAGGAAGAGATAACAATATTAAATATATTGCACCAAATTCCAGAGCACCCAGCTACACAAAGCAAGTACTAACAGAAATGAAAAATCAAATAGGCAGTAACAAAATTATAACAGGAGACCTTAACATGCCATTGACACAAAGGGATAGATCAACTACACAGAAAATTAGCAAAGAAATAACAGAACTGAATCATACCTGTGAACAAATGGACTTGATAGACGTATACAGAGTGTTCCATCCAACAACATCAGGATATATATTCTTCTCAGCAGTACATGGGACATTCTCTAAAATAGACCATATACTATACTAACCCACAGAACATATTTAAGAAAATGCAAAAGAATTGAAATTATCCCATGCATGTTATGGGATCATAGTGCCATGAAACTAGGAACTGCAAAAACCCTACAAACACATGGAAATTGAACAATACACTCTTGAGCAATCAACGGGTCACAGAGGAAACTAAAGAAGAAATTAAACAACATCTACAAGCAAATAAAGATACAAATACAACTTACCAGAACCTGTGGGATGCAATAAAGCAGTCCTCAGAAGAAAATTTATTACACTGAGTTCCTACATTAGGAAAACAGAATGAACACAAATAAGCAATCTGATATTACACCTCAAACATCTAGAAAAAGAAGAGCAAGCCAAACCCAAAGCCAAAAGAAGGGAAGAAATTATAAAGATCAGAGCAGAAATTAATGCAATAGAGACTAAGAAAACAATAAAAAGAATCAATGAATCAAAGAGTTGGTTCTTTGAAAGAATAAACAAAATTGATAAGTCACTAGCCCACTTAACTAAAAAAAGGAAAGGAAGACTCAAATTCTTGCAATACAGAATGAAAAAGGTGAAATCACTACCAACTCTGTGGAAATACAGAAGATCACCAACACCTATTTTGAAAACCTCTACTCTCATAGGTTCAAAACACAAAAGAAATGAACAGATTCCTAGAAACATATGAACCACCAAAGCTGAATCAAGAAGATGTAAAACTGCTGAATAACCTAATTTCTATTAATAAAATTGAAAATGTAATTGAGTCCCTACCAACAAAGAAAAGGCCAGGCCCAGACAGATTCACTTCAGAATTCTACAAGAAATACAAAGAACACTTAATGCCAACACTCCTCAAACTGTTTAATGAAATCAAAAGGCAAATAATTCTCCCTTAGTCTTTCCTGGAAGCAAATATCACTCTAGTACCAAAACCTGAGAAAGACCCAACTGAAAAAGAGAACTACAGGCAAATCTCCCTAATGAACATAGATGCAACAATTCTCAATAAAATATTGGCAAACAGGATGCAGCAAATCATCAACAAGATTATACACCATGACAAAGTGAGATTCATCCAGGAATTCAGGGATGGTCCAACATATGTAAATCAATAAATATAATCCACCATATCAATAGAGCCAAAAGTAAAAATCACATGATGATTTCTACAGATGCAGAGAAAGCTTTTGATAAGACCCAACACTCATTCATGATAAGAACCTTATAGAGTTGGAATAGATGATCTCTACCTCAATATGATAAAGACCATCTATGACAAACCAACAGCCAGTGTCATATTAAATGACCAAAAGCTGAAAGCCTTTAACTTGAAATCAGGGACATGACAAGGATGTCCCTTATCACCACTCTTATTTAGCAGAGTACTGGAAATACTAGCCAGAGCAATTAGACAAGTGGGAGAAATAAAAGGAGTAAAGATAGGAAAAGAGGAAGTTAAACTATCATTATTTGCAGATGACATGATACTCCACATAGAAGACTCCCAAAACTCCATTGAAAGACTCCTATATATAATAAATAAATTCAGCAATGTAGCTGGATACAAAGTCAATACTAAAAACTCAATAGCATTCTTAAACACTAACAACAAAATCACCAAGAGAGAAATAAGAGAAGCCACACCCTTCACACTAGCATCCAAAAAAAATGAAATACTTAGGAATTAATCTAATGAAAGATGGAAAGGAGTTGTACAGGGAAAATTATAATACCCTGAAAAAAGAAATCAAAGAGGACCTCAGAAAATGGAAAGACATCCCTTGTTCATGGATAGGAAGAATAAATATTGTGAAAATGGCCATTGTCCCAAAATTGTTATACACATTCAATGCAATCCCAATGAAAATACCACTAACATACCTCATAGATCTAGAGACATCACTCCTAAAATTCATCTGGAACCAGAAGAGACCTACAATAGCAAAGGCAATTCTAAGCAGTAAAGCCAAGGCAGGAGGCATCACAACCCCTGACTTGAAGTTATACTACAAAACTACCACAATAAAATCAATATGGTACTGGAATAAAAACAGACCTGAAGATCAATGGAGTAGACTAGAAGATATAACTACAGACACACTCAACTAGCTAATCTTTGATAAAGGGACCAAACATGTTCACTGGACAATCAATAGTCTTTTTAATAAATGGTGCTGGAGAAACTGGCTATCCATATGCTGAAAACTAAAATTAAACCTATGTCTGTCACCATGCACTAAACTAAAATCTAAATGGATCAAAGATCTAAATATTAAAACAGAAACACTAAATCTGTTGGAAGACAAAGTAGGTAAAAATCTTGAAGAATAGGGGTAGATAGGGAATTCATGAACAAGAACCAAACTGCACAGGAAATACTTCCCAGAATCAATAACTGGGATCACTTCTTATTAAAGAGTTTCTGCATGTCCAAAGAAATCTCCAGCAGAGTGAAAAGAAAACCCACAATGTGGGAAAAAATCTTAGTGAACTGTCTCTCAGACAAAGGACTTCTGTCTAGAACTTACAAAGAATTTTAAAAAATCAGACCCCCAAAATTCAAGACCCAATCCAAAAATGGGCATCCGAGATGGATGCACAGTTCTCAAATGAAGAAATATGAATGGTAGATAAATACATGAAAAATGTTCATCATCATTGGTGATTAGAGAAATACAAATTAAAACCACACTGAGAGTCCATCTCACTCCAGAAAGAATGGCCAGGATCAACAAAACTACCAACAAGAATTGCTGAAGAGGTTGTGGGGAGAAAGGTACTCTGCTGCACTGTTGGTGGGAGTGTAGACTGGTGCAACCACTGTGGAGGTCAATCTGGAGATTTCTCAAAAAGCTGGGATTGGAAGTCCCATTTGGATCCAGCTATTCCACTCTTAGGCATATTCCCAGAAGAAGTGAAAACATCTTACCGCAGTGATATATGTACACCCATGTTTATAGCAGCACAATTTGTAATAGCCAGATCTTGAAAACAACCTAAGTGCCCATCAACTCAGGAATGGATAGAAAACATTGTGGTACTTTTATACAATGGAGTACTACTCAGCTATAAAGAATGACCACATTGAGATATTTATAAATAAATGGATGCAATTTGAGACCATACTCATAAGCAAAATAAATCAAACTCACATATAAATACCATATAGTCTCCCTAGTGTAAGAAATGGTAAGAGTACATATGATTTTATGGTAATCATGGTTCCTGTCATATTGCTTTGAAGTCTTATAATGTTTTCATTCATTGGTTGGAATGGTTTTATTCTGTTTTGTTTGATCTTATTATATTTGATGGTATGACTAGTTACTTTGAAGAAAAGACAACATGGCAGCCATTGTTGATTTAATATCATCTTGCTCTGAAGTCCTACCATGCTTTTGTTTTTCTATTACCATTGGTTCTATCATACTGTGTCTTTTTATTGGATTTTAATATGTATGATAGTATATACAAATTTTTATGGAAAATGACATAATATAGTAGCTATTGTTAATCTTCAGTTATTTGCTGCAGAATGCCTTGTAATATTTTCATTCTCTTGAGTGGTTGTATTCTATTTTGTTATGTTTGACATTATTGTGTGTGATGCTAAGCTCAACTATTTCAAAGAAAGAGACATGATAGCTGCTGTTAACATCCAATTGTTTTGTTGTGAAGTGCTGTGTTGCTTACCTTGTTCTGTTCTGATCTGCTTAGATCTGTCCTCTTTTGTTTTATTCTCTTTAAAATAAAAAAACCCTGAAGAAAGAAAGAAAGAAAGAAAGAAAGAAAGAAAGAAAGAAAGAAAGAAAGAAAGAAAGAAAGAAAGAAAGGAAAGAAAGAGAGAGAGAGAAAGAGAGAGAAGGAAGGAAGGAAGGAAGGAAGGAAGGAAGGAAGGAAGGAAGGAAGGAAGGAAGGAAGGAAGTGAGGAAGGAAGGAAATTGAATAACAGACCATCAGTTCACCCAAATTTTCTGGTTCACTATAGGCTACTACATCTTTTGGCATTGTATCACATATGAATATGAATAATTGATATTGCCTCTTTCATCATCCAAAATTACTAACAAATTAGGCTCTTTTACTTTTTTTTCTATGAGTATCTTATGTTAAGTGCCAAATTGAACTGCACAATATAGATTGATTAGCATATTTTAAAATAGACTGTCTTTAATTCATCTGAGAGATAATCTGTCTTCAATAACACCATCTTTATGAATGACTCTGAACTAATAACAATAGAGTGTACTTATTGAGTAAAGTTTAACGATATGAATCATTACAATGTAAAAATTGGCAAATTATGTTGTATGTACTTTTGTGTATCAAAAATATTATAGAGAAAAATATCATAGCATATGGTTGGAAACCAAAGCAAAGGTGTTTTTTTTTTGCTTTTGTTGTTGTTGTTTGTGTTTTTTTTTTTTTTTGTACTCAGAATCAAACTCAGGACCTCACAATTGCCAGGCAGGCACTATGCTGCTGAGCTATATCCCCACCTCAAAGCAAGGAATTCTGAGTTTTGAATTTGGCTTTTCATCCGTGTCTGCCTCTCCATTGCAAGATTCCTACTTTCTCTTCATTTTTTCCCAGTTAATGTGGTCACCCAAAATCATTTCACAACAAGCTATCAATGTACACTTTCCTTTACATTCATTTAGGTGGCATATAAAATTGAGTGAATATAGAAGTAATCCACCATGCTCCATGTACGCCCCAGTAAAGTGTAACGTAACTGATCAAAATGATGATTACATGTGAAGAGATTTTATATGCCAGTCATATAATGCACTCAGAATATTTTAAAAAGATATAAATTATATAGTTAGACATATATAGAAAGATATAAGTTAATAGAGAGAGATAATAGAGAAACAGATATAACTGTTTCCTACTATTAAATAATATTGCTAACACTGAATTGTAGTGAGAGATATTTAATACTTTTGACATTCCCATGACTATTAGGAATAAAAATAATAATTCATGTAGCATAAACTATGTTCTTAATTATATATATATATATATATATATATATATATATATATATAAAACCTCAATTTACAAACTCAATTCTCTGTACAATTCTGATCACAACTCATACTAGATGAAAACCAAATCAAGCTTCATCATAAGGTCAACTTTGAACCTACTCACTGAATTTGATTCAGTTCTCATTCAACTAAGTCTAAGTCAGAATTGTGGAAAGAACCAAGTATATGTATATATGCATATAGATGTGGATATATGCATATGTATATGTATGTATATACACATTTATATTTTTATATGCATATATATATATATGATAGTAATTCTAAGTTAGCACTTTTACTTATGCAAATATCTCAAATATTGCATTCCTCAGTCATTCTGGATTGGTAAGAGCTTACTCTTTGGATCACTACAGGTCACTGACCTACATCATCCTCTAAAGGCATTTCAACCTTTTCCTTATATCTGAATTTATTTTGCCCTTCTCTGATTGAATCCTCACTTTCCATCTAACTGTGTTTATGAGTGCAACCCAAATGATCTGTGTAGACTCTTCTGTACAAAGGCATCATTTATCTGGCATTTTACTCTTTCTTCCTGTCATAAAGGAAAAAAGAAGCAGATACAATTTCCTCAGATTTTAGAGCTAAACTGTATCTGAACTTTGGTGCTAACGTTCTTCCTTTCCTGAAAGCTATCCCAATAAATAACCATTTTCTATGCTTTCCCCTTTCTTTCTACCTACAAATGTGCTTACACTTTTACATCTTCAGAAAAAGCCTTTCTTCCTACTGGCAGTCTCTCAAGATGTCACTTTGTCTTGTATTCTTGCCACCAAACCACTTAGAAAAATAGCTGTGAGGTGGTCCCCTCATAATCCCATCATCCTTTCACTTTTCTTAAACTAGCATTAACTTCTTGCTGAGAAATTTTATACAAACTCTTGATAAGAAAGAATCATAAGCATTTTTCCATTCTTTGCTTCCACTGACTTCGCTTGAACAGTTGATTATGGTAAACACATCTCTTGTTTCCTGAAACTCATGCTCCATTGGTCAAACAGCATAGTTCTAACTGGGGAGTATTCTGCTGACTCTTCCCGGTGAGATAATAGAAGCTATTAATTACCGAGTTTCTGCATCAGTTTAGATATTCAAAATCTGCTCTACACACAATTAGCTCCACTTAGTTCCCAGTAGTAACCACTGTCCAAGAGTCCATGCTGACCCCCTGGGCTCTCTATTATTGGCACCACCACCATGGGAATAGATCGCACTTCTTTATCAATTGCTGGACCTCAGTATTTATTTCACATGTTCACCTACTTAAATGTTAAAAAATATTTAAATTTCATTTTTGATCAGCACAACTAAAACAAACCTCATCATCTATGGCCCTAATTTCTCAGTTAATTTTTTTCTTTTATTCATAGAATAATCATTAACTAATTAAGCCCACCTTGAAATGCAAGAGTTATCCTTCATGACCTTGTCTTTTTAGGGTGAGGTATTGTAGCTCACTCCCCAGTCTTTCTTTCAATTTTTTGAGTCAAATCTCACTTAGTTGCCCATATCGTCCTGTCTCAGCCTCCCTCATTGCTGGGATTACAGATATGCATTGCTATGTCTGGCTATGCCCTTGTCTTTTATTTCTCCTTTATATCAATAAATTTAAATTGCTTGTTTTCTTTTTTGGACACTTCCTTTTTTATTTTTCTCCCCTGCTTGTGTTACGATACTTTGAAAGCTTTTGTTTTCATCATCCCGTACTTGTAAGGTGGTGGTGTCCCACAGCCAGTATCCCTGCCTTCAGATATTCTTTTCTTTTCTGTAATTTAAAAACTCTTTTGTGGGTTTTAAATACATGAAAAAAAGCTATCCTTCACATTATTAAAACTATGACAAATTTAATTTCTGCCTTTCTTAATATTTGTCTAAACATATTTTAATCCTAAAGTGTTCTATTTCCTTTCAATATACTCCTTGAAATTTTGTGAACAGGTTTTTGTTTGTACTATTATTTTCTTGCCTGGAGTAGCCTCTTCCAAAATATTCACCTTTCAAATTCTAGACATTTTAAGGCATTTTCATAAGTTAACATTTTTAACAATGATATTTGCCCTCATTCAAAAGTTCTGTCTTCTTTGAACTTTATTTTAGGCTTTTAGTATTGAACTGCTTTGTAATGATGTTTGTTTTCTAAGGGGTTTTAAACTGTTTATCTTATCATTAACTGTTCTGTCATAATCTCTGAGTATAGAGTGTAGAAATGTTACCTCTTTATTATTGCATCCACTGTAGCACCAACAATACGTATAGAATTTTCTCTGTATATACATGTGAATCCAGGTTAAATGAATGATAATAAAGAAAGTACTTCAAGTTATTTGAATATTGTTATTATTTTAAATAGCTTCTTAGTATATCCATGTACTTCACCATCATACTTTATTTGGTGGTTTTAATAGAAATAATCACAGTCTCTCTATGATTCCATGTCACCTTATTGTTCAGCTTAAGTGCAACCTTGCAATTGCATTTACTTCAATAATTCTTTTCCAGAAAGAGACATTTTTAAGGCTATAGGACTTTTCCAAAATGTTTCTGAATCATTTATCTTTTTTATGTGTCCTAAGGCATTCATGCTATCTGATTTCACAATATGCAGGTTCTTCTGGGTGTGTGCTGATGAAATATTCAGAAAGATTATTTGTGTTTTCTTCTTTGCAGTGTAACCTTTTCAGATGTTGTCCTTTTATTTATAAGGAACTCAGTAGTTTAAATGTAATTTAAATAAAAGAATGTACAAAAAAGGATAAATAATGTTATCATTTTCTTCCTCATAAAAAATGTGTGAATAATTAAAGAGGAATTTCTATTAGTTAGAGAACAGTCAGTTTTCTTATTCAGCTGTGAAAAAAATAAGTTCACATACAATCCCCTTGATATCCTCCAGATGAATATAAACTACCCTTTGTCAATGACTAGTAGGTGTGCTTTCTCCTCTTAAAAACGTTTTCCTAAATAAACATTTTCTCTACAAACAAACAAACAAACCAACAAACAAAAAACATTTTTCTGAGCCTCAGGGTTTGAGGGAGAGCTATCCCCTCTGTCTCTTTTGTCTTCTTGCTTATTTAAACAAAGTCTATTCACAAAGAGATTGTAAACCAAACATTTTCTTTCTACCCAAACTGCTCCTTTGGAAGACAGGGATTCTGACTTTCAGTTACACCATACTCATCCTAAAGTGATACAGCTCTCTGCAATATCCAGTGTTGACTTGAAAGATTTTCTGGGCTAATAGATTAAATTATCCTTTATGGCCAAAAGTCAGTGGTCTGGGATTATATATGATATAAGAAATAAAGAAATAAAAAGATATGAACCTTTTTTAGTAGTAATATATGAAGTGGTATTTACTTTGAAGCTGAAATATTACCAGTTTTATTGAAAAAAAGCACCTTCTACTAATCCAAGGCTTTCCTTACTGCCAAAAATGTAACTGTTAATATTTATTGGTCCAATAATGTATAGTCAGTGAAACACTCTGTTTAGAGCCTTCTTTTAATATTTGTTGTTTCTTATCAGACATAGTAAGTGATAAGCATAAGAAAATTATGAGTTTACTAGAGCTTTCAAGACTGTTGTTAAAGTGAATGTATAACTCCATAAAATCTACATCATAAAATAGCTCTTTGTAGAGCTTTTCTTGATGTGGAAGAAGAAATTAAACACATATCTATGAGATGCTCAAAAAGCAAGACTTGGTCTTCTTGCATGGTTTCTCTCATCCCCTGTCTAGATCATAGTAATAATCTAGAAATTTGCTGAATAAATTCAATTTTAAATGTCAATCTGTAATCAACTTTCAAACATAAAAACATAGATATACTAGATGTTACTACCATGTCTCTTAAATTGATTGCATACCTGAACACAGACTAAACTTCCACTAAAAGACCCAAATGTGTGTTCATCTGAGAAAGTCACAAAAGCACTTGGATTTTGCTTTTTCAGGCAGATCATCAGAGGCATGACTTTTTGAGGCTTAGAGAAATTTCTTAGATATTACATTTTTAAATATCTATTTTATACATGACTAAATAGATACCAAAAACCTCAGATGGAAACTGTTAGGCTTGTGGAGGTTCTAAGAACAGAAAAAAATATTACCCTTTATCCAATCTTGAAATAAGTCTTACAATTTTTTAAGACAAATGTAATACAATCATTTTTATCTCTCTAGTCTTTCTCATGAGAACCATCTGATGATATCAGGCACCAAATTATTCTTTGTGTCTATATTTACATCATATAACCATATCTATGTAGCTAGAATACGTGTGTGTGAGCTCAGTGTCTATCTTTATCTCTGTTTTATATCGTAACCTCAGCATGCAGTGAGTTGAATAAACCAACACTGTCAAAATATCAAATGCCAAACAAAATAACTGATTCTGCTATATTTTGTTCCTTCTAGAAGGGCATTTCAGTTGTACCTAGAAAAAAATGAAAGAGGATTGAGAAATACTTTTAGTAAAGAATAAAATTAATTTAATTCCAAAAAGAAAATTACATGGGAAAACAATCTTAGAATTTCTAAGCAATGAATTTCAATTATTAGTTTTCTAAATTATGAGTTATCAAGATATCTTACAATAGCTTTGAAAAAGTAAATTTATTCATATGTAAACTATGGTGACTCACAAATAATGAAATAAGATATTCTAAAATACTCTATATTTAGTTACAATTGAAAGAAATTATGTAATATAAAAATGTTTTGAGCAATAAAGCATGTATATTTTTCTTCTTACTTACTGCAGAATAAACACTCCCTTAGAACAATCATGAAATATTTTTGCTATGTAAATAAAATGTAAAATAAATAATAGTAAGGATAAAAATTAAACCTAAATTCAAAATATTCTGTGTAGACTTTTTTCCTGTTTAAATAAGGTCATTTAAAGGTAGGGTAGAAATTGTTTTGGCAGTCTCATTAACTTTTATTCTCATAACCCTGTAAGAATGTCATAGTCCAGGGGAAAATCAAATTATAAAGTCTAAGTATTGTTCACTTATATTTTCTGAACATTTTAATTTATGAATTTCACCCTTTATATTACTTCTGAGTTTCTCTTCTTTATTTTATTTCTTAAAGCAGTGAGCACAAAGTTGAGGAAAGTTAGAAACTACATTGTTATTCCATTATTTCAAAAGCAACAGAAAGAACATTAAATTATCAATACTTGCACACAAAATAATTACTGAAGTGATGCAATTTTCTGAAGAAAAAATTTAATTGAAATTAGAAAATATTACAAAATATAAATGTGTATTTAGTAAAAATGTAATATTGTGAAATTTTCAGATTAATTCATATATGTGTGTACATATGTGTGTAATAAGTAAGGATATGGATAATTTTAAAACATTTGTGTCTAGACATTTGAAAAACTATTTGTATTAAAGTTCACTCTAGAATATCTATAAACCACCCATCACATTTTCTTTTGCATTCTGAGGCAGTCATAAATGAGATCTAAAGCTTTTTGCTATAATGATAACATTTACCAAACAATATTTCAGAAAGAAACTGTGGAGTTTGGACAATATTCTTCAAGAACAGAAACCTCTAGAGGTAATAAGTATGTACCAAAGAATCAGTAGTTTGAAAAAGCTAATTTAAGGAACAATTATTTACAATTATCTGAGAAGTTTTAAAAACATTAGTTCATGGGTCCTAATACTGGACATGCTGAAAATGATTGCAAGACTCAGTAATCTGTATTTTTAAAAGTTACAGAGGGAGAGTCTTATGCACTACTAAAGTTTGAAATTCATAGTGTGTTTTCCACTTTCATAAAAATAGAAGTAGAGGTGGAATATTTAAGAAAACAAATAAAGAATGTCATCTGGATATCATTCCTTTTCCAGAATCATTCTCAATTGCTCTCTGGCAATCATTTATATCCTTCACTGAACAGCAAAAACAGAGGCTTCATCTCTGGATGAGCTCTAAGAAAATGAACACAGAAGGTGCATAGAATCTAATTTCTATAAACCAAGCACTCCTATGCTCTGCTTGTACAATTTAGTTTTACATTTGAAGTTTACCCTCAATGAGACAAGTCAGTAAAAAGAGCATTTCATTAAATAGAACTTGGTATTAAACAATCTATTCTACAGAATTAGTTTTCTCAGTGATGACAATTCTGAGGAAGGAGACTTAGTGCATTAGAAGTGTTTAGCATAGCTGCAAAGGAGGAGAGGAGAGGAGAGGAGAAGAGAAGAGAAGAGAAGAGAAGAGAAGAGAAGAGAAGAGAAGAGAAGAGAAGGGAGGGGAGGGGAGGGGAGGGGAGGAGAGGAGAGGAGAGGAGAGGAGAGGAGAG